>JABFPK010000617.1:0-14536 GCA_022817445.1 Habroteleia sp. ZL-2020
CCTGCATACGCCTCTGCAGCGTTGCGTCGCGGACCTCCAGGTTGACTGCATTTACGTGGCGCGCCACGCATAACCTCGTCGTTTCTATAAGACCCTATCGTGGCGAGATGAGCCCGCTCGGCTGCTTACACATCGTTGCTCGTATGAAAAGAAAGAAACAGGACGGGAGACAAAAACGATGAAATCGACCGCGCTATATCGTCCCACATACCTTTATGAGCGTCGCGTGCATTTGCGAGCCGGAATAAGTGCGAACCGGAGACATAATTAAACATCAGCCGGGGAACAAGAGGAGAAAGTAATGGTGCCGCAACGCTCCCTCCCAGATGACGCGCATGGGAGCACTCGGAGGACGTTCGCCATTATTCTTCGGGGCTCCTCTTCTCTTTCATCCTCGATTATTCATTTGGCTCTGTCCCCCTCCCCTGCCCCTGGTCATTTCTTCCGCTTGTCCTGTTGTCTTTATCCCACGACCTACGTACGTGACGCATCTCGCGCGAAAATGCCGCAATAGGAATTTTCTTGCCCTTGAACCAACCGCAATTGGGGGGGGGGGCAGCCATCGCCAAACTTATTATTAGGTCTCGATTTATTGGCGTTTAAACATTTCGTCGCTTTTCGGAATACTTTTTTCGGGTCTCGCGCTCGTTCAACTTCTTTTTACCTTTTCACGTTCGATTGAAAGAGAGTTGAAGGCGGAGGCTAATCACCACGCAATCACTGCTCCCGGTGAAGCGAACCCCAACCTGTTCCCAGAAAGCATCGTGCCGCCCCGAGGGCACCGACCACGTTGCAAAACCAACAATCTTCGTCTTCCGATACGCCAAAAGAACAAAAAAAGCAATGCTCGCCCCTCTCGCTTCTGCCGACAAAATAACCATTCCCTTTGGCACCTAAAAAATGTACCACGATTCGCTAACAATGGACCCATCAAAAATAGGCCCTTCTTCCATAGATCCGCAGACATTAATGCGCGTCAAATTGTTTATAATATTTTTTCGTTTGCTTCTGCAACGTAGAAATTAGTTTATATCGCGTTGTTTTGCGCGTATCGATAATTTATATGGAAACACACGCTTGATTCTCCGTGCACACACTCAGAAAAATTTTTTATTGTGCGCAACTAAATAGTTTGGCTGGTTATAATTAGCTGACCCAAACAATGTCTTTTGGTTGTCGTAACAAAATATTTTTGTGCAAATATTCAAGTTTATTACGCAATTGTTATTAAGTATTTTTTATTTGTTATATATATATGATAATTTTGTATTTTTTTATTAAATAGTTTTAATTATTCAGCACTATAAAGGAAGTAAAAGATTAAATTGCACTAAGCATAAGGGTGCGGCGAAAATTTACTTGCTTGATCGGGTTTAAAATTATAATAGGCGTCATGTATCTTCGATAGCCCAGTGGTTAAAGCGTTCGACCGACACCGCAGCGAACCGAGTTCGAATCCCACAGCGGGAGGTGATTTTTCAAACAAAATAATTGTACAATTAGAAAAATGTATACATTTTTATAGTTGATAAAGTTGCTGTATATATACACCAACTATACTATATATATATATATATATATATATATATATATTTCAGAGTTTATTGCTATATGTATCTATGGTGTGGTATATCAACCAAAATTTGACTGAGATAATTAAATTAAGCATTTGTTGAACGAACGAAATGATTTAGTTGTCTGAGCCAAATATTTGATTGCTCATATTTCTACTAAATAATTTTATTGACAAACCCAAATTTTTGTTGACACAGCAAAACATTACTCTGAACGCACATAGTACCATTTTTACGGTTGCACAAGTATCAGCAAACTTTTTTTTACTTTTAAAAGCTGGATAGAGTTTTGAAAAAGAAGAATTCATCTTTCAACGGGGGATGAATTGAGAACGTTTCCCGCTTAGAAATGAAGTTTATCCGATAGACTTTATTGGGAATGAATAATGCGGCGTTAAAGATGCCGACTTGAGATATCGCCGCGATACGTCGAAAGGCTTTCAATAAGAATGAATACATCATATATGCCGAGTACGTTGCCCAAGTTGCCATACAAATTGTGTGCATGTGTGTGTAAAATTATGATTTCATAATTGAATCGTCACCGATGCAACCGGCAACCGCACCGCTGGATTAATGACATATTTATACGCGCGTTTAATTTATGCGATTCTTCATTTGCAACAATTTTTGATTGTGCATCCGAAGCTTTATTTCTTGTTTCCATCGTTGCAGACGGAGAACAAGTCGTATAAATTTACGGATTAGAGCTTCGTAATTGCTTGTAATTCCCCTTTTTTGGCCATTTTGAGATTTGTTCGTGACGTAGCTGGTCGATCAAATGCATTGCCATAATCCTAGTGGATAAATTGTATTATCCGCTTCGAGTTAATAATAAAATGAATAAATTATAATCAAAATATTTATTCCCCCTGTCGAGCTGCTGAAAAAACGTCAATCGTATCGACGATTTTGTACCTAACAAAAATAACAGTTTAAAAATGATCCTGTTATTCCCGTGTATGCATGTAATTGCAATCTGATTTCTACTTATATGTGCAGAGGAGCACAAAAAGTTGATCGTGTGAATCAATAAAAAGAGTATCACAGTGTCGTCGTAAAATGCCATGCAGCATGTCATTTTATCCTTACACACGTCATTTTGGGCTGTTCTCTTCCTTCGCTTTAATGCATATTCTAAAGAAAGAGTTTTGCAGGATATTTATATTAACGCAGATAACTCGTCATTAAGACACATATATTTCTTGCGAAGTACATACCCTACGCTAGTTCTAAGAAACTCATTCAATAACTGGTACGAATATAACGGCCAGGATATACTATAGTAGCAGTCTGATGACAAGTTATGGATTCACTTGGCATTTAATGATACTATCAAAAATTATTTATTTTCTATTTCGTCCAAGTTTTAGTATATTTGTGAATGTATGTAGGCAATATTCTTAACAAATATATATTTCCAGTTGTAAATTATTGAATAAGCTTCAATTTGTTAAATTCGTGTTAATTTGATATTTTAAATTACTTTTATTCAAGGTCAAATGTGCATTTATCACAGATGAACTGAAGTTTGAGCTTGCAGAATAGGTTGTTGGTGGAGTAGACGAAGAAAAATAATATTTAAAATTCTACCATATTTTCTAGATTTTCCGGACTGTTGGGAATAAATTAAAAAATGTATTAGACAGTATGGTAAATTGTTACGTTTTCTGGGAGATATAAATAAGTGCATATTATTTCTAAAACTTGTAACAACTTTTACCATATTGTGCAATGAAATTTTTAATTTGTTTCCAATAGTCCGAAAAATCTAGAAAATGTAGGAAAATTTTAAATATTATTTTTCTCCGTGTAATAATTTTATCGCTTCCTTATCCAAGTTGCATGATAATTTTTAAACTGAAATTTGGGGACATAAAATGTACAAAACATAATAAAGAGAATTCAATACAAAAATTAGAAGTAAATTACAAGGAGAAAATAAAATTTGTGAAAATTGTCTATAAATTCTGGTGATCTGGACATGGGAAGAAATTATTAGTAAAAAAATATAAATATTCGCCTAAAAGTTCGTATAAATTTGAAATTTGGCTATATTATTCATTAAATAATGTTACTTATTGTAATAATTATCATTTTGTGTCCGGATCACCAGAATTTATAATCAAATTTTTTTAGTCAGTATTTCTTCCATCTATTCAATTATTACTATCTTAATCTATTATTATTGTTATTTTTAATACCTAAATAAAGTCCATTTAATTATATACCTCTGTAAAAATGAACAATATGGCATAAAGCTGGATCATAATCGTGAGCCAGTCACATGCCATACTATTGCCAGACTTATGCCAGCCTGTTGCCATACTGTAAGGTATCCCTGTAGAAAAATCTACCGTTGGCCAACCCAAACAAACGGCCCAACGTTGGCACGGCATTAGATAATAACCGTCAAAATTTAATCGTCGGGCCAGTGCTGGCAAACAAAATCCCCAGCATCGTCCCAACGATTCAACTGACCATAATTTTCTTCTGTGAGCCGAACGTTGGGACAACACTGCGTCAATACTGTGCCAGTGTTGATTATTATAACCGTTGTTTATAGTATTTTATAGTTAGACAACGGTTCTTACGCGGTTATTGGTACTGGGGAAGTACTGGGCCATTTGTATATTTCAAAATAGGATGGCGTTTCGCTGGAAATAATATATATTATTGTTTCCTCTAGGAAACAATCCAAACAATATGGCATGCGGTTGGCAAAAGTGTGGCATATGGTTGGCTCGCGATTGTGGCCCATTTTGATGCCATAATTATGCCATAGTATTCATTTCGCAGGTATTTCTCTAAAGAAAACATTTATTTTGACGCAATGCTGTACAAATTTTCTCACGAAATATCTTTAAAAGTATTTGTATATTATTTTTGAATTATGCAAGAGTATTAGTGATAAAATCAATAATTTGTTAGTTTAATGCATTCTTAGGACAGTCCTATTCGTGTGATATCAATCCATTGATGTAACGATCTCGTAAACAATACCAAAGAATCATTTCTCCCCTTTTCTGACTCAATGCATCATGGGATCAGTCATTTACATGCGTGATCGGGTTTCTCGAATGTAGACTACGTGTATCGTTCGATTAAACATTGCTTGATGAAATCCGTCCAGTGAAAACGTTCTCCCTTAAAAAAACCAAATATCTAAAAAGAACAAGTTTTAACACTGTACTGTTTTAACAAGTGAATAAGTTGCTTCTATTTGGTATATTTTGCAATAACTAGTTCCAAGTGCGAACAAATAATTTAAACAATATCTTAAATTGTTTATTATTACAACGATTCAAAATCCGCGTTTTATAATGTACAAAATTCAAGTTCATTTTTTACGAAACAAATCAAGTTGATTATTTCTGTTCCCATAAAACAGCGAGATCTTTTTCTCATTTTGTGATGATTTTATAGTAACTTATTTAAGAATATAAAAAGCAAAACATCGGTCGATGATGGGGATACGAATTCGTGACTTTTTTTTTGTTAAAATGATTTGTTGATTATTTGATTATTAGCCACACGCAGCTCTATACGGTTTGCAGTAACGAGTCATCTTAATGACCCACGCCATTAGGGGCGGCATGGGCACGCTGTGATTAAATTTATCAAGTATTACATACAAATATTTCGAAAAATAAACGTAATGACATCAAACCGTTCGTGATACTCAATTTAAATATGTCAATTTTCTGCATATATGTATAATTCCTGCCAATAAAACATACAGGTACGCCAGTCTTACGTTTCTGTGATAAGTAGCAATTATTTTTATTACAAAAATTACTATAGATATTGAGTAACAGTAAATATATAATTTAATAGAAGTCATCGATAATTACGTTTCGTCCCGAAATTAACGAAAACCTTAATCCAAATGATAAAATTTATTTCCTTCAATCGAGATTTTGTTAAGCAATTAAAATTGCAATATTTACTCCACATTTTAATTAATTTACTTCCCGAAAAATGCTTCGCATTGTATTATCACGGCGATAATAAGTGGGCACGCGAGTGCAACATTCTGAGCGTATATTCAGAGGAGTTACGCGTACAAACGACAAGTAAAAATAACTAATTCATTGTAAGATGTGGCAAGCAAGTTTTGCAGTACCCACTCGCGGTGCAAACTGGACAAAAAAGCTTTATAATAGAAACGGGAGTGTGTCGCATTGAAACAAAATAAAATGAGACACTGAAAAAGGAAACAACAATTTGTTATAGCAACAAAAAGACTGGTATTAAAAGTCATAATTGAAAAGTGAAATTTATTTGGCTTTTTTTTCTCTTTCCGCTGAAATGAAAGTTAAAATGTTAGCGGGAACGATAAAATAGTGCTAAAAATGATATTTTCTTACAAAGAAATATATGCACGAGAAAGAGAGATTGCAATTTTCTTCTTTCTTTCTATTTTTGTCTTCTATTTGCGTTGCAAAAAGTTATCTTGAATAATTGTATTAATTAAGTTGTAGAAAATAAATCTAGAAACCAACTTCGAGGATAGACATAAACATTCGAACACAATCGAATTCTTATATTAATATTTTTACGAGTTTCTTGTGCATTAAAAAGCCGTTGAGTAATTTTAAAACTGAATAGATCCGTGAATTTTTCGAAGGAGCGTGTCGGATCGTAGAAAACTTACGAAACATCTCCCCACGTCGTTTAATTTTGTCTTCTATCCGTACTTAACTTTCCAAAAATCTTTTCTTCGGTATGAATTTTACAGCGTTAACCATAAATTTTTGAACGATTGCACTGTGCCTCTCTATTGTATACACTCAGAAAAATCTTTTGTTGTGTCAACAAAAATTTGGTTTTCTCAACAAAATAATTTAGTAGAAATGTGACCAACAAAATTTTTGGTTCTCGCAACTAAATAATTTTGTTCGGTCGACAAATCCATTACTAAAATATTTCAAATAAAAATTTTAGTTGATATACCCCACACTATAGTTATATATAGTAATCAACTATGGCACGGATAAAGTTGGCGTATACAATTTTATTTCAATTATTTCTTACAATTATTCGTAGAATTATTTCGTTCGAAAAAACGCCACACGCTGTAGGATTCGAACTCGGGATGCTGCGGTCTCGGTCGAACGCTTTAACCACTTGGCTATTGAACATACATGACGTCCATCATAATTATATATTTAATAAATAAATATAAAATTATAATATATAATAAATAAAAAATACTTAATAAATATGTTTTTTGGTGAAAATAAAATATTTAGAAATATAAAGAAAATATTAAATATCTATTACTTTTTAAAAAGATTTAATATTTAAAAGAAAATACTTTGTTATGCCAACCAAAAAATTTTGTTTGGTTCAACAAAATATATCCAACCAAACTATTTATTTCTACATAATAAAATATTTTTCTGAGTGTAGCATAAGTATAATCCAAATTTGTCAAACAACGTTATAAAAACCTATTTTAAACGTTAAACTATTCCAACTAAATATCACGCGCTCAAACTTTTAGTAAACCTTTCGAAGCGACTCGAAATTTTGTTCGAGTGCAGTAATGACTATACGCGATCTCGGTATGAAGTCCGCCGCCAGTTTGGTTGGCTATGGCCATAAATTAAGGAAGGACTTTGAAGACCCAACAAAAATGAAATAAGATTAATAAAGTACTTTTATATTTTCAAATCAAATACCACTTGTGTTACTTGCAAAGTTAATAAAAGTAAAGACTACGCAGTAAAAAAGCGCTAAAACATAATTAAAAATAATTAATCACAACTCCAATTACAAATCATCGTCTTAGACTCAAACGCGGAGAAAAATCAAATTTAAAATATTACTAGTCAATGGCGTTTATTGGAATATTAATATTTTATCCATTTTCTGTTTCAATTTAAAGAAACCATAAAGTTATTCGAACTATGTTTCAAGTTATATATACAATATTTATTTATATATAATATTATTATATATACATTAGTTACAATATTCTGGTAAATTAATTTCGTTAATATCACAAAAATAGTTTGTTATTATTAAGCTTAATCTGGTTACCATAACCGGGAGTCGCGGTTATGTTTTTAAAACAGTTTAAGAGGTTATGTTGTATCAGCTGTCAAATAACGATAAATTTAGTCGATGCAATTACTGAAATAAGGCGGTGCTCATAACACCAGTCTTGTTGTCACTATATTCTGTTATTAGCGCCGAATATGCTGCTAATTTGGCAATGTAACTAGAATTTTTGATGCCCATACTATTTTTCTGCGTGAAATAATATATAAATATTTTTTTTTATTATAATTACATGCAAGTTACAATATGAAATTGCAAAATATTATAAATAAATTTAATTTCAATACAAAAATAAATAGTAAATGTGAATTCGATTCATATTTCGTAACAGTTTCAATTAAAGTAAAAATTTAACTTTGCATTTCTTTTAAAAAAATAATGAAACTCAAATTATATATTTAGAGTCAAGCTTTTCTGACAATTTAAAAGATATAGTTTGAATTAAAAAGGTTCCATTGTGTAATAAAAATGTATAGAAATTGGATTTAATGTAATCCTTTTATATTTTCAGTAAAAAGATAAATAGTAATATGAATTAGATTAATATTTCAACAAAAACCATTCAATAAAAAGCACCGAACGTAAATCTTAATTAACTTATATAAATAAAGAATTTGCATTCCAAAAAATTGCATATTAACGCCAATAATTGTATTTATGAGAATAAATAAGTGAAAATTTAACTTTGCATTTCTTTTAAAAAAATAACGAAACTCAGATTATATATTTAGAGTCAAGCTTTTCTGACAATTTAAAAAATATATTTTGAATTAAAAAGGTTCCATTGTGTAATAAAAATGTATAGAAATTGGTTTTAAAGTAATCCTTTTATATTTTCAATAAAAAGATAAATAGTAATACGAATTAAATATTCATATTTCAACAAAAAACATTCAATAAAAAGCACCGAACGTAAATCTTAATTAACTTATATAAATAAAGAATTTGCATTAAAAAAATTGCATATTAACGCCTATAATTGTATTTATGAGAATAATTAAATACATGAATGAATGAATGAATAATTGAATGAATGAACGAATGAATAAATGGATGAATGAATGCATAAATGAATGAATGAATGAATCGTAACGTGACTAACTGGTTAATTAAGTTGATAGTAGTAAAAGGAGACATCATGCGTGATCGTTCACGCGCGACTGATGTTTGAATTACTCGCTTGAATCGGGTATATACGATCGTAGCGAATTGCTGCCAGACAGGCGATAACTCATACCACTAGTGAACTAATTTATCCAAGTAAACGCTTGGCCTATTAGCAAGTGTTAATTAACTCGGTTGGTGGTCTTAATCCAATTCATTCATTTCTGACACTCAATAAAATCGTATTTAATCATACCTTATCAATCTCAGCGTAAATACAAAATATTTCTCTGCATTACGTGTCTACACCAAACAAAATTGCATTTAATTACAACCCAATCTTAATTATACCTTTAACCAATCCACAATCGTAATTAATTTCTTTGCTTTCGTTAGCCGAAAACTTAATTCGCGAACTATCCTACGTGTAACTAATCTTCTATGCTCGTTTAATGTCTGCAAATTATTTTTCGACAAAATCCAATTTCGAATCTTTCACCAATGATGCTTTTGAAGAAAAAAAATTGTTTAATGTCTGCAAATTATTTTTCGACTAAATCGAATCTTGAATGTTTTACCTGTGATGCTTTTTAAGAAAAATTGTTTAATATTTGCAAATTATTTTTTGTCAAAATCCAATTTCGAATTTTTCACGAATGATGTTTTTTAAGAAAAAAAATTGTTTAATTTTTGCAAATTATTTTTCGTCTAAATCCAATCTCGAATCTTTCACCAAAGATAAGCATATGCTTTTTAAGAAAAAAAAATGTTTACATAAACAATTTTTTTATTTTCTTATTTAATATTAATATAAGAATTCGATTGTATTCGAATGTTTATGTCTATCCTCGAAGTTGGTTTCTAGATTTATTTTCTACAACATAATTAATACAATTAATTAAGAAAAAAAATTGCTAAATATTTAAAAATTATTTTTCCTCTAAATCCAATTTCGAATCTTCAATCAATCATGCGTTTTAAGAAAAAAATTTGTTTAATATTTGCAAATTATTTTTCGTCGAAATCCATTTTCGAATTGTTCACCAATGATGCTTTTTAAGAAAAATTGTCTAATATTTGCAAATTATTTTTCATCTAAATCCAATCTCAAATCTTTCACAAATGATGCTTTTTAAGAAAAAAAATTGCTTAATATTTGCAAATTATTTTTTATCTAAATCCAATCTCAAATCTTTCACCAATGATACTTTTTAAGAAAAATTGTTTAGTATCTAAAAATTATTTTTCGTCAAAATTCAACTTCGAATCTTTCTCCTACTTTTTGAAAAAAATTGTTAGCAGTCTAATTTTTGACCGTGAAGCTTTTTGAAAAGTGTAACAATAGTTTGGTAAATAGTTGGAAACAAATAATCGATCTGTAGATTAGAATAAATTTGTCGATGTGTGTGACGGAAAGGAATGAAAGTATTGTTGGAAAAAGGATATGATGGGACGGAACGTCTGAACGAAATTAGAATAAATTCAATTATAAAAAGTATAAAGCCTACGCTTCCTGAGTACGCTTCACGATGAATTGCGGAGGAAGTCGTAAGCTGAAACATTTAATTGTGCAATAAATCCCGGCTCTCCGATTTGCAACCCATTTCCTACTGCGAGGGCGGTGATTGGATGCTGTTAAATTGACGCGTGGGTGCAACGCGCATGGTAAGTACGCGTGTATTACCTGTATATGAAACACATTGAATGTGAAAGTCGGAAGAGCCAAGCTTGCACTAACGTATCTGTTCCGCTTTGCCAAATAAAATCGCGAAATACATGAAATAGCCGGAGGCTGTTCAATAGTATCCAGCACTTTGTTGCGTTTTCGCATTTTTCCCTCAAACTATGCCAAATCGCTCCTTATTTTATGAACATGGGACTTTTCATTCGATACACATGTTTGATATAATATTGTAAAAACCTCTTTCTATACAGAAATTATGTTACATATAGTCTGCAGATGCTATATCTATTCAATGCCAACGAAGACTTTACAAATTCTCGCGTAAAATCAAAACTCATTATAACTTTCATATCCTTTTGCATTTAAACGGTTTCAATTAAAGTAGAAATTTAGCTTCGTATTTAAAAAACTAATGAGACCTAAATTACATATTTAGTTCGAAACTGTTCTAGCAATTTCAGAGACATAGTTTCGATTAAAAAGCTCTATTGTTTGATAAAAATATACAGAAATTGGTTCTGTCTTAAAGTATAATTCCTTTGTATTGCAAGTGATTGAAAGTAAGAAAAGGTTGCTGTTTTAAATAAAGTGCAACAGTGGCGAGATAAAAAAAGGAAAAAAGCATGCATATTTGTTGCACAATAAACCGTGATGTTTATATTCCCAAGCCAAAAGTATCTCGAAACAATTTTTCGAAGATTTTGCACAGTCAATATTAGTGGTTAACCCAAAATTTACGGCGCCGGATATACGCTTAGCGACACGAATGTCCTTTTCTCCCTTCATTTTTATCGCGTTTATGTAACGCGATAAAAATTACAGACAGAAGTGGATTTTATATTATGAATACACCTGCTGCTGGAATAAGCTCATTGTAACTGTAGTTTTATACATTACAATATACTTGCGCGATTTTATACGTCGCATATTCTTTTTCGTCCTTTATTGCGAACGCGCAAAACTTTACGTCTTTCCTATTGTCCTTAAATTCATAAAAACGCCACCCACTCTATATCAAAGACTAGAAAATTTGTTCTCATAACAAAACGACAACATAGGTCAGCAGAAAAATAAAACTGACCGAGTATCGCATTTGCATTTAACAACAACTGAATTCACGTTCTCATCTCGTATATCATCTTCCAAAATACATTTTGTATAAACGCAATATAATCGCTGCGACTCGTTATTAAATTAAAATAAGGCAATGATTTTCGGATCGCAGTTCTAATCTTAAACATCTTCTATTTTTTGTTTCAGATCTGCTTGCAAACGTTAATGGAATTATCGGTTTGGCTATAATTTTAAATTGTAGCTTAAGTATGATATTGGCGAATCCCGTACCAGTGCTCAATTTTGAGATAAGCAAATCTCTGCATGTCAAAGAAAATACATGGCTTTGTAGCTCCTCAAATGAGACTACCAGCGTGAAGGCGAACCGTCTTAAGATACCAGATGCGTTTCAGATGATCCTCACGCAATTAAAAGTAACACGTTCGTTCATACACAAAAATTTACCAGGCAATTATTCTACGGTAAGTTTCGGATTGTTGGATTGATTGGATTGTTCAAATTATTGGAAAATAAAACTATAACTTTTGCCATAAAAGAAAAAATCATAAATAATGTACGACTGATCAAAAACTCAAATTATTTGCAATTGTAAAAAAAATGATTCAAATTGATTCATTCTTAATCATAATTTCCAATTTTCGATTTGCTTTGTCTTAAAATACTTCAACGTAACACAATTTTTATATATTATAATAATTACATTTTAAATAATTATTTTCCCAGCTCTAATATTTCCGTCAAAAATTCTTTCCGACGTTTGATTCAAAATGAAATAATGATTTAATATGGAACATGAAATCTTATGACACGACATAAACTTTAACGATGACATAATTGGTCAAAGATGTCAACTGTTGTCGCACGCTTTTTTTTACCAAGTCGTCTCGTACCAGACCAGATAAGACAAGATATTTACATAACAAATGATTAACTTATTAAAGTTAGTGTTACATTTCAATGACGCTTTATTTCAATTCCTCGGGCTATGAATACAACTTGACTCTTTATTTGGACCAACTACAAGCCAATGTTAAACAAATTTTAATGAGAACTTAATTTCAAACAAATAATGTATCTAAATCAAAAAAGCTAAGCACTGTTCGAATTAAATATTTCTTTAAAAATTGCCATAAATTAACAGATATCATGAAAGTTGTATTCAAAATTGCAATTCGTCGTATTATTTAACCTCTCGTTAAAAAAAATGTATCATGGAACTACGTAATAGACTCAACTATAACGTAAGTACGTTGATTTTAATGCGGTGTTATGCAGCTTACGTAAGAAAGAGAGTGAGGAAGAGAGAAAGAATTTCTTTGCAGAAACTTACAACATCCATCTACAAATATTCTTTCCATCGAATTTAAAAAGTGTCGCTTCATTATTTCCTTCTAATATTTGTTCACTTTAATGAAATAATATAATATTGTTATGCTCACTACACAGAAAATAGCATTGTAATGTATACTATTATATTGTTATAACAGTTACAATATGATATCGTAACGTATGCTACGTAAATTGTAACAGTTACAATATGACATTGTAACGTGTACTATGTAAATAGTAACGGTTACGACATGATATTGTAACGTGCACTATGTATATTGTAACAGTTACAATATGATATCGTAACGTGTACAATGTATATTGTAACAGTTACAATATGATAACGTAACGTGTGCTATGTAAATTGTAACAGTTACAATATATGATAACGGAAAGTTTGCTGTGTATATTGCAGTAGTTACAGTATGATATCGTAACAAATTATACGCTGCTTTCTTCATCAAAAACTGGGCAGTATGTTCCTAGTCCTCTACCTAAAACAGAAAAACAATGTTAAAACTGCTTTTACAACTATATAATACAAATGAAAAGGTATCTTTTATTTTAAATTTTCAATTTCAACTTTAACGTGTGTATGATATCATCTAAATTGTTCCTTCAAGAAATAAGTTATCATATACAGTATAATAGAAAATGGAGGACATATTACGCAGTTATCATATTCGTATCAAATAAATATGCAAACATTTTTTACTTTTCAGATTTATAAGCAATTAAAGAAGGCATATAAAATGGATTGGTTGCCGAAGTATAAACATACTTGGTATGAAACTGAAGTAGCTTGTTACAACAAAAGTAAGAGGGCTGAAAAAGTTCTTCCCAAACTTTACGATGGTCTTCTAAGGTTTGGAGTAACAATTCTCCAACTGATGAAATCCAATTTTACATCCAATATCGTAAACCATGCGTATATTTATGAACGATCCAAACTGCTCACCGGAGTTTATAATGAATTGCGTAGAGTGAGTTATTATATTTAAGGCGTGCATATATCATAAGAATGCAATAAAAACGGATTAGTCTTATTTGTTATTGTAAACAATGGTATACGTTTGCCAACAACCTAAAGCGTAATAACATTATAATTCGCTTTAATGGTGTTTCTATAACAAAGTGCATTAAAATGGATGATATTCTATTGCTTTTATCTAGAATTGTGTTAATATATATGTACATAACTTGACAACCTTTTGTGTGTTGAACGGAATAAATTAAATGAATGAATCAAAACTAAATAATCAAATTATATAGGTCGCGGTATATACAAAAATTCTATCTATTTTTACGGATTCAATCGCGTTATTTCATGCGGTTCGAAAAAGAATTATGTAACGGATAATGAATGAAACATATCGCAAAGAGGTTGAATTTTCTGTCTCTCAAATGACACAAATAGAATTTTTTGAATACGCTTTTGGGTGTTGGAATAATCAAAGTAGTTATTAAATTTAAAGATCGTCAAACTTGAATTTTAAAATAAAATGAGTATTTTTTAAAATTGTTAATGACTTTTTCGAATGACACAAATAGGATTTTTTGTATACAATTTTGGGTGTTGGAATAATCAAAGTAGTTATTAAATTTAAAGATCGTCAAACTTGAATTTTAAAATAAAATGGGCATTTTTTAAAATTGTTAATGACTTTTTCGAATGACACAAATAGGATTTTTTGTATACAAT
>JABFPK010000618.1:1331-14532 GCA_022817445.1 Habroteleia sp. ZL-2020
TTTTTGATAAAGCAAATGACGGAGAGAGGAGTGGAGGATTAAAAAGAAAATGCCCGAACGCGAGTAAGCTGGAAGCAGTAACTATAAATTCAAAATTATACATTTTTTAAGGGATTAAGTCAGGAGAAAGAACATTGCAATGCTTCTCCAAGATGTATCATAATGTATCATTTGAAATGTATCATAATGTAGTCAAAATGTATTATAACCGAGAGATTTAATTTAAGTTAATGGTGTCTAAAAGGTTACTATATATTTTCCAGCTCGTTTTAGCGTTGCAATATTGAAAGTATTTGGATACACTCAGAGGGTCTTAAAAAATTCAAAATACACATTGAAATCGGAAAGAAAACAAATATGCATTTAATATTTCTGAAACTATTCAACGCACTCTAATTCTATCCCTAGCTAGGGATTAATTTAAAATAATTGAATGGAAATGCCTATTTTTTAAATTATTAATTTATATTTTTAATTATATAAAAATAATTTTACAAATCCAAGCTTTCGAAAATTAAATTAAAAGTCAAAAATTAATATATGAAAATCAATAATTTATACAATAGCCATGAATAACCTGCTAATAGAGTTATAAAAATATATTTCAAAGGAGTAACATATATTCAGGTAAAAATTTTTGTATTCATTAATTGTAACAAAGTATATACAGTTTTCATGTGTTAGAATGCTTCCTGTACACAATCTGTCGAAATGGGTTCCATTTCCGAAAAGTGGAATTACAGCAATAAAATTTACACAAGAGTTTGAATAACAGATGGTTTTGATGGAATTGTACTACATGCTTTAACAATAGTGAAGCTATTAATGTGCCACAGTAATACATTTGATAAATATTTTGATCTATTTCTGATAATAAAAATGAGAAGAAAATGATATTTCGGTGCGAGCACAATTTATTAGGTTATGTTCTACGCGACAGCTAGAGTTCTAATAAGATGTTTTACTCCTTATAACATAAAACAAATTAAATAAATTAAACATTTTTATAAAGAGGCGTTTGATACAAACACCATTTGTCATTTTCATCAAAACTATCAAAATATTTCAACGAATTATCAGTCACATTAAAAGATTACTGATTTGATACATGCTTGATACAATGTATATAAAATATATCAATCTCAGTTTTTATTCTAATTGGACTTCATACATTAAATCCGGATCATCAGCTTTTGAACAAGTAAATCAGCTGCAACTAGTTTGAAGCTGATCTTAAATTTGATTATTATTCACTTTTATCCATATTTTTTGTTGGCTTTCTCTCAGAAATGGATTATACATTTTACAAGGTATATAGATTGAAACTTCTAATGCTGTTATATTTCTTGCAGAATACGCGTTTAATACATTAATCCTACAATAAATGCGGGTTAACTTGTAGTGGCCAAAAAGTAAGAAAAAATAGAACTTTGAGAAGTTGATTCTTTGATGGTCTATATAATACAGGGATGGTGAGAGAAATTAAATATAAACCAATACTTATGTAACATCACATAGCCTGAGAATATTGATGACGTTGAGAAGATAACTTATGGTAAACCAAGATTTATAGACAAAAATCTTCGGCAATTCAGTTTCAAACTCGTTTAACTGCAATCAAAAACCTTTTTCTCTTTTATTCGCAATTTATGTACAGAATATAATTACACTGGCAGAATGTTTTAACTTGCTTCCTACAGTACTTCGTCTTCGTTCGATTGTTAATTTTTCCTTTTTCCAGTTGTTGTAAAATTAATCTCGAAAAACATGTTTTTAATTAAATTTTGTATAAAAGAGACTTGATTATTGAAGTTATAAACATTCTTCTGATTATTTCAATACGTAAACAAGTATCGAATTTTTGCTATGAAGTTGTTAATTCAATTAACCGAGCGCTCCGAATCTAATGATTAGATTTGTTTTAATGAAATATTAACTAATTTATTGCCGATGCAATTTTTAGCAAAAGAAATCCCGTAAAGAAATATAACAGTGTTTCATTTTCCAACTGCGAAATCAATGGTTTGATGCAGCTAAAACAATTTTTTGCAAATTATTCCCGGGAAAAGAAATTAATCGGTGCAGAACTAAATTAATTTAATAACACTGAAATATAATGATACGCAAACGGTGCAATTTTGAAGTGATACTACTTGTAACAAAGTTACTATTTGGTGGAATGTAGTCAGTAATACAGCAACGGTGCTATATTCAAACTTGAGCGAAATTCATAATTGAGAATTAACATCGGCATTTTTAGTGGAATGTCGGAGTATTTTCTGGATAATTAAATACGTGTGTATGCAAAGTAAGCTAATGTTATAAAAATTTCAATATCATATAATGCGAAATGAAAACGTGAGCGGAGGATAAAAAATATTAATATAAAAATTCTAAATGAGATATTGCTAAAGAAAAGGGCCAAGTGAAATAATGATTTGAAATTAAGACAATTTATGCACTTAATTTCAACGAAATAAAATTTTCTCTTTGATTTTCAAATTAAAGATGTTTCTTTTTCGCTATCTCTCTCTTTATCTTGGAATAATAAATTTAAATTAGTAACGCAAAACGATCTGATTTCTTAATTGAATTCGTAATGATGTTTAAATGAATACATTCAGATATCAAGGAAAAGTGGATAATCGAATAAGTACTGAAAAAAGTAAATAATTTGTGAATCGAAAAAAGTGTATGAATAACGATTGCCGAAGAAAACTCGAAAGTTAAAGATTCGCTGAGTAAAAGGAAGTGAAGATAACGAAGGATTTATGCTAAAAAAATGAGCTAAAAGTGCATTAATCTGAACCCAAAACAGAAGTCTAATCGAGATTTAAATAAGATTTGTAAATCATTTTCAACCTTTCGTTAAAAAAAATAAATTGCAACCAAACGTTAAAAGAGATCGATCTCTCTCTCTCGCTCGAGAGAGATGGAAAGAGATATAATAAGTACGTTATGAAATATCAACTTCTCAAACTTAGTTAAATAAATAAATAAAAATAATTGTGATTTCTTATAAGAGAATGAGCTAGTCAATATAGAGTAAATTAGTAATTTGAATAGATCAAAAATATTTGTATTCCCTATTTTCCCGGTTGGGAAGATGGGATCACTTTAAAATCTTAAATGAGAACCTCCATTTTTTATTGCAAATTCAGACTCTTGATTAAAAAGTATAAGTGAAAAAATTCATTTCAAATGTTAAACGAAAAATTTCAATTTTTTTGTAATTTCTGATTTAATGTCAAAAAAGAAAAAACATTTATTTTTCTAGAAATGCTAATGACTTTTGATATTATTACTATGAGAATATATTATTAATAAAACTTATTTTCTAATGAAAAATCTAAATCTGCAATAAAAAAATGGAGATCCTATTTAAAATTTCAAAGTGACCTCATCTTACCTACCCTACCTAGTAATGAAATTGCTTTACAAGATTAGATGTCCCCATTCGAACCATTAAAGATTTACCCGGAACATTTTTTCATTTTATGCATATTTCTCGAGATATTCTAGGTGACTGCTTTAAATGAGTCACTTTATATAACCATACACAAGTCAAATATACTGGTTTGACCTGACGTTCAAATCTTAGTGCTACGATTTAGGGAGAAAACATATCAAACATAATCAACACTGTAAAACGAATGCAACAAAATTAAAAACTGAATGACCTTTATTTTACGAATTATAATAGGACAATTCATTGATTTTAAATGAATAATTTTTTATTTTATTCCTGCGAATGGTGAATTCAATAATATGTAATGAAAACAATATTTTTAAATTTATTGTCATTTATCGTTCCCGTAAAAATATAATTCCATAATTCGTTCTAATATCTAAAATTAATCGATTATTGACCCGCGATAACTAATCATATCTATTAAAAATGTTATAACTACCATTACTGATAAGAAATACTGATTTTTACCGTTGAACTATGACCTTCACTGAAATTCACAGTCGAATAAACAGAAACTTATTGTCCTAAAATAACTACCATTAATATCTTACTATCTCTAAGTATTAATCCCACCAAATCAATTTCTCGCACCGTATTTAAAAAGTGGATAAAAATACAGGATCAATGGAGAACCAAAGAGTAAATGCAAAATGGAATCGGCGAGATACTAAATAGTATTTCCGGAAGATGCGAATCCTCCAATTCTCATATGTCACATTGCAAATGCTTCGCTTCGAGCGACGTCACAAAATTACTAAGTTCGCTGACTAAATTAACGCAATGAAATAGAAAATGCATGCAAAATTACAACTCTTCGCCGGCAGCTTACCTTAACTTTTGCCGGAGTATTATAATAATTAAAGCAGCACTATCCCCCTGACTTTTTGCAGTGTATTAGTATTCGCAGTTTAATTAACTCGTGTCTAATACTCACCGGGTAGTAGGTTTGTGAGTCCCATGGGCGAAATTCGCAGCAATACCTCCTTCCCTTGCCGCAAGGACCCTGAAAATTTAAAAAAATTGAACTCAAAATCTTTCTGCGAAATATCGACGGCGAATCAATAGCCAAATAATATTATTTCTTTTTATAGAACTTAGAAGTGCAGTTGTTTTGAAAATTGATTTATATTTTGCACTTCCGCAGTTTTTTTTCTGCGGTCAGAATCAAATTGGCCGCCATTCCAGTCGTTAACGTTTATTATAACGTTTCTTGTGTGATCTTAACTGAATTCTTCCTCCCAAAGTATCTCTTTTTATAAATTTAAGTTCCTAATCTGGTTGCGGGAAAGAAAGACTTTCTTCCTCCTTGTGGATCTCGTAGTTACTACGTTGAGAAAGCTCGGTAATGGCAGTGTCTTCTTTATCGACCCTACCTATTTTATCTCGAGAAGATCGTTATCGATAAATTTATAGCGTCACTTTTAACTTAACAAAGGAAAAGTTAATTATTTCTAAATTACTATTTAACAATCACACTTACAGTTAACAAGGATTTGACTTGTATTAAAATTTTCTAATTTTACTAATCTTTATTTAGCCATTATACGGATATATTGAACCAGCAATGCGCCAATATCGGTTCAGTACTGGCACACGAGTGTCAAAATGCAATCAAAATAAATGTCAATCGAGAAAACTAACAAACCAGTTTTGAAACAGTGCTGTCTATCGATAGTGGATCGCCAATGCTGGGACTAGACTACGCCGTTAATGAATTTAGGCTGAATACAAGAATTTCACCTGGGATTGGTAGGCCAATGGTCTTGCAATTTTAAAGAATCCTGCTACTTACCGCGCTTAAACCAGGACAATTGAAGCTGTAGGAGCACCAGCACGAATCCTGGTAATGCGGGCGATCGGGTCTGTAACGTAAAAAAACGGACAACTTAATCCCAGATCTAAATCTACCGCCATATATCTTCCTTCAGCTCCTCGCGCAGGATAATTTACACGCCAAACTCGATATATTTGACCGGCTTTTTCGATTTTTTTCGATTCCAAATTTAATTGATTGTGGCATTTTTGGAAGTTTGAAGCGCACTTTCCGATTGGAAGCTTGCGATTTTTGAAACAAAATCCTTTGAGAAGAAGTCTGACAATTTTCAATCATTAAAGCATGCTATTTCAAGGGCTGAGGCCAGGCAGATTTTTCGAACTGCCTTTTGCATATATCACCATTGATTTGGGCAGAATTTTTGATGGAATATTTTCTCGGTATATATACTCGATTTATGTTCATGTATAAATCATATTGGATTATAAATAATTTATGAACTATATACGTTATAAATGAACAATATTGTAGTATATTAACGATGTATAAATATTTAGTTCAATAAAATTGCACGTAGTATTTCTGTACATATAATATTCAAATATTAATTTATCTCTATTTTCAAGTGTCAGTAAATTATAGAGTACGTGTGTACACATATAAACTATAGTTTTTAGTACATTATACTCTTCCATTTACTCTAATTTTAACGATAAAGAAGAACTCGAATGCAGTATTAATGTCGAGATATTGGATTTAAATTTATATAATTTTACCAATTTCAATTCAAACAATGTCGATTTGTTTAGACAGTTGAACCTAAATATTTAAAATTACTTTCATAAGTAACAAAAGTTTAAATCATTTATTGGGAGCAAATTATTTTTTCAAATAAAATTGATTTAGAAACGAACTTTTATAATAATGTTTCAGCGACTTAAATTAGACATGAATAATTCAAATTGAGATAAAAACTGAATCCTTCAATTTTTACAAATTTTAAATCCAGTTTTAACGATAACTAAAATTGCTCGCATACTTCTGACACAAAGTACACGAAAATTGTTCGTAGATTTTCTAGCGATGAATAGGATTTTCACTAAATATTTGGAGATCTTTTTGAAGATATTTAAGGACCGTGAGGCTTTTTCCTCATGGATGTTTCATAGGATAGTGGAGATATAAAGGAATTTATCGGGCTATCTATGGAAGGAATATATTTCTCAAAAAATACAAGAATATCTGCTGATCAGTTCCATACAGGGCAACCACAACGATTTAAAATAAAAATAAAATATTTTCATGAAAGAAATAAGCGTATGAAATAAATTATATATATATATATAATTATTTATGTTTATTATTTTTATTTATGTTTATTTTGTTACCTATGCACAGTTATACTGAGATCACTGAATCCGTGATTATGACCTTCGGAAACCGGTCTAATTGGACCACTGTTTGGCCCATAGGGTCCTGAAAATTGTGGCCTAAATCCTCTGCCAGGACGAAATCTTGACAAAATAGTAGCTGTGATATTACCTTAGTTGGAAAATCAAAAAATTCACAAATTCGATTTTTTCTACCTCGCTTCCGGTTCTTCTTCCGACTTGTCCTTATCAGCGTCACTCCGTGTCCACTTAGGTTCCTCGCAGACGCAACGTCTAATAATAATTGCCAAACCAAAAAGCAAAAAGACTGCGATGCGCGACATTTCTGCGATAACGAACAAGTCCCCAAACGTAATATTTCTGCACGTCCGCTATCAAGCTACAAAAATATATTTAATTATCAAAGATAAGCTTAATTGCGACCCCGCAAGTTTTCAGCGAAAAAAACTACGAGTCCGACTTCAGATAAGAATAAAGACGGCGACTCCGCTCGCGAAACTAATGGACAAACTTTTTTCTTCCACAAATATTTTTAAGACTCTCCAAATTTAAGACTAAATTCACTTATAAAGATGTTAAGATATTTATAAACTTTGGGAGAAACCATTCGCACAAAATAATCGATTAACGTTTTCTTTTTCTTTTTTACAATTATTTTTCATTTAAAAAAGTTTATCAATTTTCATAAATTTGGTTTTTTATGACGAACAATGTGTATTTTGAATTTTTAGAAAAGACAAAAAATAATCCTCGACCCAAGTCAGTAGTAATCCCGGATACTTTAACTTCGTCGGATGTAACGTGATAGTATCGCGAATATTAAAATTATTATACTCTTATCAGCTGCTCCTTTAATGTGGATTGTATGATAATGTTTGACTAAATGAAAGCGAAAATCCTGCTGATTTTATACTTCGAGGGCGATCCCTTCCCTGGACAACGTCGATACGAATCTGTGGAGATTGTATTGTCGGAATGATCCGCGTAAGACATCTGAGTAATCTGGGAAATCCCAGACTGTGGAGCAACTCTGCGCCAAAGCGGCAGAAAAAAATGACACTGACCCCATTCTTGCGCATGAACTTAATTTGCAAACGCAAATTAAATCAAGTTTTACCTCGCTCCTCAATTTATTTACCCAACCTTTGTAAAAAATGCATCACTATAATTTTTTTTGTATATCCTTAACCATTAGATACACCATGTAAACAAAACAATTCCTAAGGTAAATAAAACAAAAACACTCACTTTGCTCTTTTATTTATTTACCTACTGTACCTAAAAAAAAGTGTAAACAAAAGGGTTTTATTAAAGGGATTTATTTACTTACTTTACCTAAAAAAAAGTGTAAACAAAAGAGTGATTCATGTAATTAGTTTTCCTTTGCTACTAAGTATTTTAGTAGGGGAGTAAACAAAAGAGTTAAGTTGAAGTAACTAAGTTTGAGGAAACGTATTATTTTTGAATTTTTTTATTTTGCAAATCCTTGCCATTTTAGATTAAAATAGTAATAGTTTAGAATGGAGTGTTTGATAAGAAATCACTTCCTTAATTGATTCGGTCAATCTCGATAGATATCGAACAAAACGGTTTTTAACAGTGAATTAAATATTGGGAGCAAATCAATGAAATCGCGACAAAAGCAAGATGGCAAAAGAAGGGGAAACGGATATCCGAGCGGTTCGATTCGAATGCAAAGTCGGTCACGCGTTAGCAGCACATCACGCACCTTTTGTTGGCCACATGCTGCTGACATTATCGCGGTCTCTTTTGCAGCATTATCGAATCATCTTTTCAATCAATGTGTCATGCTCAACAAATGAAAATAAATTGCCGTTTCGCAAGACTTTTTCCGAATTGCGACATTCGATTACGTTCCTATTGCACGTGTTTGGCGACCTTAAAATTTGAGACGAGGAGGATAACTGAAAGAAGTTTGACCATTTTTCAATCAGGGTACGGGCACATTGCACCAAAAACCAGGAACGGAAAGGTCGTGACCATTTTCTACGCAATTTTGGGAATCCCCTTGATGCTGCTGTGCCTATCCAATATCGGAGATGTTATGGCTTCTAGTTTTAGGTAAAGCTTCGTATGAAAACGATCGATATTTAAACAACAATTGTGCAGCAGTCATGACACAATTTCGCGAATACGGAGAAAGAGAGACACTCAAATACAATTATTAATTGCGTTTCTATGGCGACGTTTTGATTTCAATTTAAAATAAATCTTTTTGTCTGGTTCGGCCTTGTTTGCCAACTTCTCCTAATATTGTTTGCAAATAAATAATGCACGCAAAGTTGTCTCTTGATATGGTACACAATTTTCCGAGAGTTATACTTACACATGCATAAACAAAGGATCCCATTTGGCGACAAAAAATTCAGAAGGTAGAGCGGAATAGAATTTTTTTTTGCTATTACTTTTATTCTAATTTAGTAAGAATTTGACATAAGTCAGGGAAAAACGAAATATAGAGATATAGACGTTTAGAAATATTTTTTGTTGTAAATAAATATGCTATTCACAAAAAATAATAAATCTGTTTAACACGGAAGTGTGTAAGGATGCGATCCTCTTATCACAAGTGGAATTAGGTTCCATGCAGGGGAATTTATTTAGAAGAACATAATCTTACGACAAATAGAAATCGTTATAAATGAAGGATTGACGTTTGACAATGTTTTCAGGTTTTTGTACTGGAAGGTATGCTGCTACGTTTGCACTCGACCTCCGAAGAAGCGACGACCCAGGAATACCTTGGGCCGGGCTTATTCCGTGCGTCAACCTGGGTAAAATTCTCGCATTTGAACCGTGTCAAATGTCTGATTCAATTTACTTTCTCCGAAGCGTTATTTTCGCTTGACAGCAATTCAGTAAAAAGCCGAATTTGCAGGTCTTCAAAGCCATCGACAAATTTTTTTGACAGCTTAATTTGTTGAGAGAAGCAACGAAAGAAAGTGCAAATTGATCTGTGATATGCTTAATAATTTTGGACCGAAATAATGAATTGGAGGAATGGGAATGGCTTGATCTCATTTCCTCAAGTAATTGCGACGAAGCAATTAAACTGATTGAGATATGTTTAATATCCGTTTTGCAGGAGATTTGGATCCAGTGGGGCAACTTCCTTCCGTCGCTCGATTCGTATGAGCCAAAGATCTGCAGACTCAGCGCCGATGGGCCAATCCGAAGGCACGACGAGGTCGTTCTATTCAGACTCTGATTGCAGGTCTCCGAAATCCATTTTACGCCTTTTTAATTCCGTTTCGAATTCGAACAATGCCAGGTCCTAGCGATTGAAGATTCGCGTTGCCACTTATTTCATCCTCTGTATAATGAACTATTTTATTTTCGCATTGTGTTGCGTACAAAAAAAAGTTTATCGATTTCAAGACTTTCAACATGTAACTTCTTAAAACGCTGTGAAGAAATTAATATATAATTATACTAAAAAAGTTTGAGGAATAATTAATATTCATTATCTATATGTGTTAGCTAAAAATTTTTTTTCTAAAAAATTCGAAAACTGCTAGGGAAACCACAAGTGACTGGAAACCGAAGTCAATAACCTTAAGGTTTCTTACAGTTAATAAATTAATTAATAAACATAAGTAAAAAAATAGAAAATAATATAACTAAAACAATAGAAGTCAATATTTGTCAATATAAAAAAATGTATCCAAATATATTTTTTAGTTTCCTATTTTTTTTTGTTTGTCAGTGAGTTAATTAATATCCAAGTTGATTAAATGTATTGACTTAGATATTTTCCAGCTGTATTTTTCAATAAATCCATTTTTTCAATAAAACTGAAACAGTTTCATAGATAAATCAAAATAAATAATGGTTTCGGCAGAAATGACTTCCGTCGACCTGGACTATATGCCTATCCTTCGGCTACAGTTCCACGCCAATCCACTATGACGAGATATTCTGACATGCCTATGCCATCGCCCAAGATGACACGAGGTATATTTATAAAAATTCTTATATGATATATATTCGTCGTTATATCTCTAGTGAAAACAAAATTAATTTGTAGATCGAATAAGTACATAAAAATTTCACAGACATCCGAATTTCTATCAGCCTGATCCTATTGCTGAAATGAAGCATTTAACATACTTTATCGTTATTTATTATTTAAAAAATCAAAATCTGAATATAATGCTACTGTCATGAAGTAAGGTTTCTGGTTATAACAAATAAAATACACAAAAAATGAAAACTGGTTTTTTCCCACTTCATAAACACGATTTAATTTTCCTGTAACTCTCCCCACCCCCTAGTTAAATTATATATAATCTAACTTGATACTGTAATAATTTTTCATTAATAAAAGTAGTTAACACATTTTATAAATGTAATTAAAAAAAAGCATGACCAAAATTCTTCGTATAAAAATTTTTTTGGTTTATAAAATAAACATGGAAAGCTTAAATATTGATATTATATATAATTGTTTCGTATAAAAAGAAATGTGAAAAATGCCCTAATTGTCCGAACGATAAATTACGATTTATCTATCTGTCGATTCTGATTTTGATATCGTATTATTACACTTTATATCCAATTATAATATTATGCACTTTTCAGGCTCATCCAGACTAACGACTCAATCATTGGACAGAAAA
The DNA here is from genome assembly GCA_022817445.1 of Habroteleia sp. ZL-2020. Classification (NCBI taxonomy): domain Eukaryota; kingdom Metazoa; phylum Arthropoda; class Insecta; order Hymenoptera; family Scelionidae; genus Habroteleia; species Habroteleia sp. ZL-2020. The sequence goes on from JABFPK010000618.1 coordinate 12,609, forward strand.
CTACTGGTTGGCAATAGTGACGCAGACAAAATACCAGTTTTAATCAACAAGTATGCACTTGATGATTTTGAAGAGGCTGAAGACAACTCCAAATGGCATTCCATTATTTGCGAATCTGGTATTTTTAGAAAAATAATATAAAAACTATAAATTGAAACCGTTATCAAATACAATTTCTTATTTTACTTTACTTTACATTTACTTCTACAATCTTATTTTATTTTACTTTTTTTTCTTATTTATAAAAACATCTTTATACATTTACGTTCTCAATATAGTTGCGGGAAAGAAAGACTTTCTTCTTATGATCCCTCTTGCGGATCTAGTAAGTACTACGTTGTTTGGGGAAAGCTCGGTAATGGTAGTAATTTGAAAATTGAAATGAAAATTAATTTAAAAATATGTTGAATTAATAACAATTCACTTTTTTATTTTTCATAGATGTTTTTAATTCCTTATATTGTAAATATTAACTTATTTTAATAATAGAATATTATACTTTGTTAATTATTTTATTCTATTAAAAAAACTTATTCCATTTATTTTTAAAATTTTACATGATTAAATATCGAGTATCGAGTTTGGCAAGATGAACTTTGAATATATATTTGAATAAATTAGATTTTTGTAAGGTAAGTCTAATGTGAGTTTTGCTAGGAAGCAAATTACAACTAACCATTAGCAATCGCATAAATTGAACTTCACTAGTAACTGTCAAATCTCTAGACAAGTTTTCCTTAAGCAAATTTTAGTCTAGCATAAAGTTCACTTACTCTAATAATTGAAAACTTAGGAGTGCCTCACAAAACCTAGTGATCCGCTAGTGAAATTTTTACTTGGGCTAATAGAGGTTTATTTTGTTTGATTTAAATAGAAGGTACTTTAAAATCTTCCGTAAAGGACACGCCTACCGAAGATCCGGAAGTTATCGATGAAGCTATCGGTCTGGCATCCAGGTCTTTACCAAGAAGATGCACATCAGTAGAGACACCCGTGCCAAGTAGATCAAGATCTGTCGGTCCACCGACCAGGACCACTTCCGTCTTCCTTGAAAACGAGCAAACTAGAAGACAGACGACGTCGGCCAGGACCAGGAGGATGAGAGGAAACGTCGCTATCCGTAACTATCTAGTCAAAAGCGTCAGAACCAATAGGATAAATTTTTAAAAAATTGCATTTGCACTGATACACGCGTATACCATTCTAATAAATTTAACTAACTGCTTTACGAGGCAAAAGCAACATTAAAAATTGCTTCGTCCTTCAAATTTCTAATTGAAAGGAAAGAGGAAGCTAATTTGAATTATAGGTTAAGTTATTTATTGCTGGTTGATCTGTCTTTGGGAGTTTCAAGCATAAAAAGGAAATGTTCTTTTTCGTCAACAGCTCGACCTTACAGAAGAGAGGCTCCGTCCCCTCGGATCATGTCGCCGATGGGTTTTGCCGTGCATCGGCAAATTTATGTCGATGACTTTGAAGTGGATTACGATTACTACGGCAACATGGACGAGCATGAAAGGCGATCCACGATCAAGCCAGTTCCTATTTGGCTGTGTGTTTTCCTCGTGGTCAGCTACATTTTCGGGGGTGCATTTCTCTTCAGCGAGTGGGAAAAATGGGTCTTCCTCGATTCCGCCTACTTTTGCTTCATCACGTTAACAACGATAGGTGAACCAAACGTTCGCATGCATATTTCAAAACTCCCAACCTTGCGTTCAAAATGTATCCATCAGATATACCCAGTTTTTCAGTTTTTTCAAGTTCTACTTTATGTTCGCTATTTGTCAATATAAGTAACGTTTTATTTTATTTACATTTTATGTACATTCGAAGTGCTCGCCTGTATTGAACTAGCAATCAATAACCGCAGTATATTCGAGAGCGAAAAACGATGGCTCAGTATCCATCCATTAAAATCATTTTT
>JABFPK010000619.1:0-14530 GCA_022817445.1 Habroteleia sp. ZL-2020
TATAAGTAAATATATTATAAATTATGAATCAAAGTGCAATTCGTATCGCAAATTATCTTAGAAAATATATCAGATATTGATATAATACAAGTATATCCCAGTTGGGCTAGAAAATATTGCTAAACTTCCACTAACTTTTTTCTCAGTGTAGGAATTTCTATTATTAATCATCTTCAGTCTAATCTAATCAACTTCATTCAATTTTGACAAAAAATTTTTATTTTACATACACTTTCTCTTGGATTCAATTTTTTCAGGTTCTCTCCAACACGTCGCATTCGTTTTTCCATGGACTTTTCATTGCCAAAACATAAAAGCCAATATGGTGATTCAGGTACAAAGAAGAGTCCGAAGAAAGTAAGGCAACTCATCACTAAGAAAATAATAGCCATGTTCCGCCAGTCCATGAATGCTCCCAGGGAGCAGACAATCAGAATCCCAAAGGCAACGAAGATCGAGTTGAAACAAAGCAGCATCGGTCTGACTAGTGGATGGCTGATTTCGGCTGTGTACACTATGCTCACCGTGCTCAGTCCAGACCCAAATCCGGAGATTATTCGAGACGCGTAAATCATGGTTATCGAATTCGAAAACAGCAGCAGTAACCAGGATATAATGCAGGGCACGCAGGACATAAAACAGACCGCTTTTCGACCAAATTTGTCCATCAACGGACCAGAAATGCCGGATCCTAGAGACACGGATATCGTCACCAAACTGGCTGCGCAAACAAATTTTATTTATGACTGCTCCTTTTTGATTCCTTGCTTTGAAATAAACATTCAGATTGCGATTTTTTTGTGCCATTCCATATGAATTATATTAATGAATATTAATATGATATTCAATATCTAATGGATATTTTGAAGATTAGAAGTAACTTTAATAATAAAATTAATATTTTAATATGTTTTTAAAATTATTTATTTAATATATATAAGACACTTTAACAGTTATCTTGAAAAACAAAATAAAAAAATTTAAATTTTCGTATTCTAAACTTAAAAATATAATTTAAATCAGAAATTGGTTTTGAAAAATAATAATAATTATTCATATTTTGATCATGCATATTTGCATCGCTTTGCTAGATACAATTAAAAAGATATATCCACTCTACAGCAACTAAAGACTGTAAAGAATATTAAATTTTATAAACATTTTTACTATCGATACGTGTGTTTGAAATAGGCAAAATTACTTCTTAGAATAACATTTAACTTTGAATAGAGGAAGTATGCTAGAATTCTGATAAAATCAGATCTGATTAATCTGAATCGTTTTTCGCTATGAAATATCACATGTACAAAGAATTTAAATAATAAATCACTATCAACTATAATACAAACTCTTTTCTATTGAAACAAGAAATACTTCAAATAGGACATAACTCTGGTAATAATATATAGGAATGTATATACGTTTAGATGTATATAATATATTTTTCATTCAAATAAAATTAAATTTATTTTTTGTATAGTAAAATAATTAAATGTTACAGCTATAAGTGTTGAAAAATAAAAGTATATAGTCTTTCATTATTTTGAAATTAGTTCTAACGTATATAATTTTACATTATATAATAATATAGCAATTTATAATATAAATATTTTAAAATCCAACTTAATTAATAATTTATTAATAAATAATTTAATAATAGTTTAATCATATATAAATAATAATCTCTCCAAATAAAGTTAAAAAAATAAACGCTAAATAGCCAATTTTATTATATTATTAATTTACCCACACAAATTTTATTTCGCATAAGCATAGCAATTTATTGCCATCTAAAATTATATTATTAAATTTTATTAAATCCCATTTGCGCTTCCAGAACAGTTATTTTAAATAGCCTTATCAACTTTAGTGAATATAGACTATTATATAATAAATCCATTTTTAATTTTAGCATTTTGAATTATAATAATCACAAGTTATGATTCTTTAGTCTGATTGCTAAGCAAGTCGTAAGTAGAATCAATTGCAAATGACTTAGTTCGAATATGAAAATGACGCTGGCTAAGTAGTACAAAAAAATCTTTGCAATCTTAAATAAGTATTAATTTTTTATGTACCTATCCAGGAAGTTTCATGTTCGCTTATATGTCCAATACTATCAGTTCCATTTTGTAAGCCATTAGTCAAAACTGTACTGTAAGCCATATTTATTCCAGCCGGTATTACTACACAGTGCACTATTATGCTTACCATGATCTTTAAACAGTATTTCATACATAAGTACCAATGTTATTCAAAATTAGTAATGCATACATAATACATAATAGTAATATTTTCGAGTAAATACTCTATTGAGTAACAGATAAAATTCTGTATAATTTTATGAACTTAATTATAGATATAATAAAAATAACATGCATATACATATTACTATTATACAATTGATATATGCAATGAATCATTTTCATTTTTACTTTCATTATGTTATTAAACTAATTATATATTTATGTATAACAGAATATCGCTGAAGAACCTTAGTTAAAAGAAACTTTATTTATACTTCGTTGAATTAATATAATGTATTAACTATATTATATTAAATTATAAAAAATCATATTTAAATATATAAATCAATATAATTAAAAAAATAAATATTAAACGATACGTATTAGCAAAAGTCATATCTCAAATGATGTTTTATTGAATGATAATTAATTTCAATGAAATGCACTTCGAGTTTTACTTATCATTATATAAATTCAAACTTATCGCCAAAACTACTTCTGACTTAATTTATTTTAATTTATTTATCATGAATAAACGTTATAATTTTTAATATACATTAGTTCATAATAAAATATTTTATAATGTTAATTACACAAGTTAAATATATAAATGCTTAATAGCTTATTCCAAACTCTATCATTATTTCCTTTATAATATGTACAATCTATTTTAATAAATTTACTTCCTAACATAATTGTATACTATAATTCATTTAATTTTCCAATTTAATTAAAACTGCTATGTGTATTTAGTTATTAATCACTAAAGAACACAAATAATGAATAAAATAACTGGAGTGTATCTATTTACATAAAAAATCAAAGCATGAATCTCATTTGTGCAAAATTTCAAGCAGCATTGTAACATATATTGTACTAATATACAACGTATTTATACTATGACTTCTTAAAATAATATTAAACTTCAAATTACTTGAGGGCCGACATCTTTTAAGGTCGGCTTGATCTGTTTCTGTGTTTTGGTTTGTCCCAAAAGCGAATTTCTGCAAAAAATATAACAATTAATTCAGTTACATTTTAATAATATATTAAAATAATATATGATAAAGAAGTCTAAGTAAAAGTATTTTACCTTTGATTTGATCCATCGCTTGTTTTGATTAGCACTTTGGAGTTGTCGCCCGTTAAAATTTCATTTCCCACGCTCATTATATAGAAATCCAAAAACGACAGTTATGAATGAATTGGAGATAAGAGGAATTAAAAAAGCATCGCGTCACATTTAACAACGAAGAGTTATTGGTGCAATGAAGTTAAAGTTAAGACTTGACGCGCGATTCCGATCGCTCCATTGCCAGCAACATTTAGTTGAAATCATGCGAGCTCGCGTGCGACTCTATACTAAATTGCGAACAGAGAAATAATGCGATATGTAGGTATATTGCCATGCTTGTGTTATTATATAACAGACGAGCCAATGGCTTATGTATACGTTGATATTGAAAAAGAACGATTAACAAAATGACTGAATTCACCAATGATATGTCGCTCGTTATCAAAACAAACTTATTCATTTTAATAGTTTTAACTTAATTGTGTTTAATACAATTTTTTTGTATATTCCCTAGCGCTAAAAAATCTGAACCCTGAAAAGTTAAAGTAATAACAGAGTTTATTGGCATAATGACCTAGAGGGAAAAAAATGAATCGAATTTGCTTTGATAGAGTAAATAAAAAGGATCATTCTGATTGAAAGTATTCACTTATAAGAGCTTCGGCTTGACATTTTGACCGCACAAGTAATTCAATTAAGTGAAACTAACATCAAAGTGGTTGAGATTCAGCTGCGTTCGACTAAGATGGTATTTTAAGTCGAGCAGATTTGACCGAACTGCAATAACGTTTCCAATTCGGATAGAAGGGCGTATTTTTTGCTCAATGTACAACGCATTTTTTCTACAAGCTATCAAAGGATAATATAAATAGAACAACATCGGTTCTTTCTTTTTTTGTTTCTTTATTAATATTTTCTTATAATTTTTTACATACACGCATTTAGAGTGTAATCAACTTCCTCAGTACTTACAATCAGTTACAAAATTAGTGCCAGGAATATTACAAAAGAGTATTCCCAATTGATCGATATCAGTATACACCTTCAAAAATATATTAACTGTTTCCGAAACACTCAGAAACCATTTCAACTTATCGCATTACTTAGCTTTGTCTGCTAAGGGGATGTATCACAATGGAAATAAAAATGTCTAAAAATATTTAAGAGAAGTTTAGTGACAAAAATCATGAAAATTATTCTCAACAATTGCTCGGTTTTTGTGTCATGTGTTTTGGTGTATTTCTCCCTTCTATTTATAATACGTTTATGGTTCTTGAATTTTTGTAAAATAATTGTAATTAAATATTTTTACTCGCGTTTAAAATGTGCCCCCTTAATCACAAGCTAGAAAAAAGCGATTTCGACACGATTTTCATTTATTATCACAAGTACAATGTTATATTTTCAAAGCAGATATGAGAAGAAATTTAATGCAAAAATCCTAAATGAAAATCAAGGAGTTAATTTGTACACAAAAATACTTGTTTTATATCATAAATTAATAGACACATTTAAAAACTTATACAATGTCAACCTCAGATCTGCTAAAAAGCTCTTATTGCTTAAGAAAAGTTGAAAAAAGTGTCAAAATCGTGACCCTCTTTTATCTTTATGTCTAAATTTTTGATATATTAAAATCTTTCATTATATTAGTCTTTATACATTCGAAGGAGGAATGTAAAAAAACATTATATATATTTATTCGTTCATCTCTCACTCTCGACACTGTATGAAGTTTCGCGAAATATATACAATCTAATAAAATACAAACAAAGTTCCAAATCGAGAATCCTCGATTCAAAACAAGTTATGTACATTAACATCCCATCATAAAGATAGGTTTTTTCATTAATGCTAATGGTGCATGAAATTTACAATTTTGAAATTCATGTCATCTTCAGTCACTATCGGATTCGGATTCCGATAACTTCAGATCATCGCTAAGTAAATTTGGTATCATTGGTAATTGTTCTGAAAAAAAAAGAAAATGTATATTAACATCAATAAACTACATAGTATATTACAGTATATAGCATATATAATATATCTTTTTATTTTAATTTATCTAGCAGATTTTATACCGTTTGGAATTGAAAAAATCTATTTTTTTTTTGTATAATTTGATAGTTCAGTTAAAGTAAAGTATAAAGTTTATTATACAGTATAATTCTTAAAATTTTAAATGTTGAAACTACACTCGTCTAAAGCTAGACGCCGTTAAATGCATAATTACTTTCATAATTTATTTTCAATTATTTTAATTGTAATTTAAAAAAAAATTGTTATAACAATTAAAAGAAACTGAAAGAAAAATGGATTGAATTTAAAAGTTTATAAATGAGATTATAAAAAAATTAAATAAATATCAAGAATAATTTTGTCAGCTTTCAGAGTAGAAAGCTTATTTAATAATACCAGAATAATAAATATCATCATATATTAAACAAAATCTTACCATCTCTGGCTTTTGATGGTGGAGGTTTTGTGGGCACATCGCTTTCATTGTCACTACTATCAGAACTATCCGAAGAACTCGAACTGCTGCTGGAACTGGAATCACTGAGAAAACTAAGAGTATTTTCTTCCACATGTTTCACTTCTTGTGGTTTTTGTGGCTTAGTGGAGGAAGCTTTAGGCAAAGTAGGTAGAGATTTGTGTGGTTTTGAAGCGTGAGTAGGTGCGGGAGCAGGTGCTGGGACGGGCGAGGGTGCAGGTGGAGGTGCAGCATGAGTCAAAGGAGCTAATCCAAAATCATCATCTAAACCAATCATTGGAAGGCTTCCTGGTGCTTGTGCCAATGGAGGACTAAAATAAAAAGACAAATTATTATTAAAATATATTATAAATCAACTTTAATTAGTATTTTAAAAGACAAACATTACTCAAATTGCAACTAATTAACTTTTTAAAAATATTTCACTTTTCCACCAATAACATTCCATGCAGAAATTGAATTCAAAATTGTACCTATTATTATTCAAAAGCGTGGGACTATGGCCTTTTTTGTTCGACATTAAATGCGGGGAGTAACGTCCTGGTTTCTTTCCAGGAACTTCAAATGACGGCTCCTTCTTCTTCCCACTAACGACTTTCGTCCGACTGTTTACTCTACTATGAGGTGGACTTTTTGGACGAACTTCTGCAGGAGGACTCTTTTTAGGCACCTCTGCCCGCGGGCTGGTTTTATTTGGGCCAGGTGGACTCTTTTTCATTTCACTGGGTGTTAATGGCCGAGTATTGAGATTCATTCCAATTCTGAAAACATTTAATACAATAATTATTCATTTATTCTGAATTTAATTAAACCATATTTTCCAATTCTCATTATTCCATAGTATTCAAGACAATAAAACTTACTGTTTAAAAATCTAGTATTAATCTACTGAATTATACTGCGGAAATTAATTAAATTATAAAGTTAGTACAGTTCTAGATAGGTTTTTTTTAAAAAAATTCTAATTACCTAGTCTTTTTTACTTGGATGTTGGAGGATAATCGCTCCAATGTAATTTCACCGGTTTCATGATCAATTATTAGGACGCATTCTTTCATGCTTGGTTTCTGAGAGCCTTTAAAAATGGTATGAGAAGTTCCAGAGCCCTCCAAATGTGGAACAGTTACCGTCATAGTGTTATTGTTACCCACATCAACAGTTGCCACCTTTGATTCATCCACACTTGCTGGTTTAAAATCATCTGTAAACATAAATCGTTACGCTAAAAATTAAAAAGTTATTTATTAAATTAGTTATAATCGAAAGAATTTTTTTAATTTACTAAAAGTTACTCAATTATTTAGTGAAGTTAAATATAATTTTCATTAAAATTTGTTTGATTCATATTATTGTTATTTTGTTTATATTTATTCATTTCGTATTTTTTATTTTAATTTAACTTAATTCTTTTATATATTTTTGTTATATAAATTTTATTCATTATTGATTATTTTAAACTTTCTAAAATGATATAATTAACTGCTAAAATGAAAATACTTTATCTCAATTAATTTTATAAATAATTCCTGTATATTTAAAACTCAGATATTTAAAAATCTTATCATAATTAAATAAAATATTAACAGTACGTTCAAGGCTATAAATAGATTATACATGATTCTAAATGACTAAATATAATATATGATTTATAAAATGTTTCCTAATTAATTATTTATATATATAGAATTAAATTACTTTATAATGCTTAATTTTTTTAATGAAATGTATAGTTAGTTTTTCATCAAAATAAATATAAAAGTATTTTTTTTATTTCTCAGTTAATTGCAAACATCATTTTTTAAGTATGTTTTTTATAAATTTTATTTTACTAAACTAAATAGACTATATTACTTTAATATTTTTTTTAATAATTCTAATACAAATATATAAAGTAAATGTAATTATAAATGAATTTTAAATTTGTATATATCATATATCATTCTATCAATATTAAGATTAAATTTATATATATGTATATATAGACATACTTCGATTAGGTACATATATGAAGTATCTATTCTTAATAGGATTAAATGGAATTGTTTAGTTTTCTTATCTTAGGATTAAAATTCTTGTAAAATAAGTATTCTCTTAAAAACTTTTACTTTTAAGCTTGTTTATTTTATGCATTGTACATACTAAATCATTTGATAAGAATTTATTTTTCAATGTAAAAAATCATTGTATATAAAATAAAAATATTCATCAGTTGAAAAATTTAAATGAATATCTTTGCATTTAAAATTTTTATTATATTTATAATAAATTTAGTGTATTAATGACACTACAAAATAAATCAATTTTAAATACAATTAAAGAATTGCTCAATGAATTAATAAACCTACTTTCAAAATAATTGTATAACAAAATTAAATTGAAAAACTCTATTTTATTAAAAAATGTAATTATTCAAATAAAAATTGAAAAATCTCTGGAATATCATTAAATAATCACATGACCTATAAAGGTTGACGATCTCAAAGGGAAAGTTAACAAAGCCGCAGGAAAAAACGGAAAAAACCTTGACGAAATAACATACATCGAAATAGCAATATCTTTGTCCATAATTATGCAACTATGGCATCATCAATGCAGTTTTTGATTATTAGAAAGTCAAAAAGGTGACTTTTAATAATAAAATTGAGCAGAAATTTAGAAATTGTTCTAAATTTGACGCAACTCCAAAAATGATTGTAATAAATATAAAAACATTCTTACATTTTAGATTAGACAAATTGTCATTTACTTTAAATAAAAAGGAGAATGAATTATAAATATATAACTTACATTTCAAAGTATGAAATGATGAAGATTTGTCGTTGGTAAAACTCGTTCCTAATTTAAGTTCGCGGACTTCTGTTCCCAATCCGAGTCGCTCAATAATGTCTGCCATTTTCAGACTTTATTTATGCAAAACCCGTACACGATTGTTTGCATATAACACTTTTTTAAAATTAAATTGGTTTAAATGTCACACCCGGAAACTATACCAGATTGTATCACATCGGTGTATAAACCTAATTGATCCAGCTATCTAAATGCATTCTGTTCTTTGGGTTGGTTCTGTTTCAACAACACTATCGTACGTCGTACCTACGATACTAGCGCCATCTGATGGTTGAACTAATGTAACTTTCAATTTTTGAATTTGAAAACATGATTATCATACAAAGGAAAGTTTAAATTGGTAACTTGAAACCTGAACATTACCAACTTAAAACTTAATCTTGTCATTGGTTACGTGATATACTATTAATGAAATATAAGTATTAATTGTTTAATAAAGACCGTAACATTTTACGCGTGTTAATTATATATAAATTTGAAATGGATTTTCTTAAAAATACAAAGAGAGAGGGTAAAAGAGAGAGATGAAAGCAGAGTTACCACCATTACCATTGAAATCGATGTCTTTCTCTCTCTTTGTTCCATTTATCTGTCAACGTTAATAACCAATGACATGAGGGACATGTGACATGATAAACAAAGATAAAGATATTTCAGAGAGTGCTCTATTTCAGACCCTTCATTATAGGGAGATTTAAAAATAAAAAATAATTAATGCTTTTTTGTAGCATATCGGGTTTTGAAGCCCTTGTAATATCAAACTTTTAAATAATGTGAAAATTGTGTTTCGATATTTTAAGATCCATAAAATAATTTCTGGAATTATAAGCTGAAGAATGATCCAAATGTGAAACATGTGAAATTACGCACTCAAATAAAACTTAAACGTAAAAAATGGCTACTTGAACGGCGCAAATCACAGTAAAATGTAATCTCTATGTATAAATGAATCTATATCAAAATGAAAGTGTAAAATCTTATACTACATACATATATGTGCAACAATTAATTTATATTTTACAAATTTTTAAACAAAATTATTATAATTAGTAATTAATATTCATTCGATAAATAAAACCCACTACAATACTATCACAATACTAATCACTATGGCAATAATAAAAAGAAAATGAAATCATTTATCAGTATATTTTTAAATATATATTTTATTATAAAATTTTCTTAAATATTATCTTTTGCTTATCATATATTCTTAAACATTATTTAAAAAAATAAGAAATTGTGGAAAATCGTATTATATAACATCGCATTTATAGTAGGAACACTTATTATTTGATATTGTAGTGTTTTATGCATTTCAAATTACAATAATACGTAGAAACAGTACATTTAAAGTATATATAACAAAGTATATTAAAAAGTTTAATTCTGTGGGAGGATATTTTTGATAAATCTGTACATTTAGAAAACTTACTTATTTAGATTATATAGTAATTTACAAAATATTTTATCACAATAAATTACTTTAATCACCACTCTTATCCCATATATTGTATACAAATAAATAAAAAACCTTACATGTAACATTGAGTTATAACTACTTTCCTTTACCTAAAATAAATAGTATCTTTTTATTAATTTACAAAACAAGATATACGTATTTTAAATCATAATTTTACATTACATTTCGGTTTAAAACACAACTGTTGGTTTATATGTTGAATAATTTACTGTCATTAATATTATATTCAATGCGGATGAGAATAGTATTCTAGAGAGGTAGTATTGGCTGGTATATAATTATAATTAATACATTGAAAAGACGAATCCATTTTAATGATTCTGACTAAGGTCTATGACGAGACAGATATTGAATCCTTTGTTCATTCTTCTTCATCAAATTTATTTTTGTCTATTTAAAATCCTGCACAAAAATATGAAATTAAAATAATATACATTTCCTTCCATTTAAACAAATATTGGTAAACGAAATTATTATTGAAAAGGAATTCGTCATTACAGTAATTTTGTACTAAAAATAAAAACGAGTGACTTTTTAAACAAATGTTTGGGTACAGCATAATTACCTTTGTGATAAATATTCCTCATAATTTTGCGATAAAAAATCATCATGTTTATAGTGATTATTATAGTACATAATCTCGTCGTCTGAACTGCCAGAATCTACAACGTCTTCTGATAAATTCATATTAGGGTCTAAACTATTTACATCTACAATGTTGTCCCGAACTTTTTTGAATGGTACATATGAACATGAACGAACAAATGTATCGCAAGGAGTTATTCGTCGTATTATCCGAATTGTCGGTCGAAAATATATTTCCAATTTGTCTAAAATCAGAAATGCTTATTTATTTATGTTTAATGAGATTTAATTTCTGCGAATTACAATTATTTACTCATTCGTAAATTTAATTTTATCTATAAATATGCATTTAATAATATTAAATAAATTTTTCCGTACCTTTAATGTAATGCAAAACATTACATAAAGATTTATAGCTGTAATAAATTTCATTGCGAATTCTTCGTATTAAGCTAGTTCTTTTGTATTTCTTATTATTATCTTTTGAGTAGGTTTGGTAATCATTTTCGCTTAATTTTTTCGAATCATTTGCCGAGGAAAGCAAGTAGGACAGCACACTGACCAAGTAATGCACTAAAAATAAAACAGTGTAGATAACAGTATAAATATAATTAATTTATAATTAATAACTGTATTACGTTTCGTGACCAATAGTAATACTACAAATAATTCGTATCAATATCTATCAAATCACCCCATATGACTTTATCACCCTATACAAGTTAATCGATAATGGAATAGATTCATTATAGATATTAAAGTATGAAAATTTATTTCATTTTTAATAGATAAAAAATAATAGAATCTATTACTGGAAAGAAATGTAAAATTTCATAGTTATGTAGAAATCAATTATGCACCGAATTAAAAGGATTTCAGTATAAATGCAATTTTATTCTAGTATTGGCAAAACACTTACGAGCTGTAATTAGTGATATTAGGGTAGTGATTGAAATGAAATCCAAACAAGCATTCGATCCATGTTTCCAGAATATTATGAGATTGAGTGGAGTTATAGTGATTATTCCGATCCTTGTTAGCAATGGCGCTTGCAAAAATGCAGCAAGGATCATGCTGATAATTAAATAAACTGCGTGAGATGATATTTGATAAATGTTGTTCAAATGTTCCTCTGAAAAAAATTATTTATTAATTTCATCATTATCTTAATTATATTAAAATATATTTTTTGGCGTCGGTTTCTATTTTGTAAGATCGAAAAAATAAATTTTTTCCATAAAATATTACGTTAAAATTATAAAAAGAAATTTTTCTGCTATTTTTGAAGTTAGAGATAGTTCGTTTGAAATTAAATGCTTTGATTACACATTTTAGTTTAATAATTTATTTCAATTTTAAATTTTTACAATGATTTTAAAATTTATATAGCTATACAAAGAAGCTATTTCTCTAAAAGTTTCCTTTGATCTAAAAAGTAGTAAATAAAAACATACCTGTATTTCCTATATAACTAGTAATCCATTTAAACTTATCATCAATTTCGATTTTCATCTTGTTAGTCAATTCCCATACATAATTTATCGACTCTTTTATTTGTTCGAGTTTCTGCAGGGTTTTCTCATATCGGGCAGCACTTTGCTCAATTTTGGTCAACAATTCATACGCTTGTTTTTGAATGCTCGTCAAATTCATCATGACTTCCTCGTGACGTTTCTGGTGATCCTCGGAATAATCTTGGAACTTTTCATTCACTTGATCTATAATACATTGAATATGAAAATTGAATCAATTGTTCACCAGTTCAATATAAAAACTATAGTGAATATAGTATCTATTAATATTTGTGCTTTTTTACCTAATCGAGTTTTAATATCTTCCGTCATAGTAGCCAGTTGAGCATGACCTGCACGAATCATAGCTTTTTCATTGTTCAGTTCACGAAGATTCTTTGAGACCAAGCTTTGCGCCGAAATTTGAGCATCTTTTAAATGTTGTTGCTGTTCTAATAATCGATCGTTTCCTTTGTGTAACGAATCTAGCACTTCTACTGTTTTTCCTTGTAACTTATCTTGACTTTCCTGAAAATTATGAAATTTCATTTACCAAACAAAATTCCAAATACAATATACAAAAGCATCTCTTTTTAATTACATTCTTCAAATATTTATTTTAATAATAAAAACGTTTTTGCAACAAATTGCAAAACAGAATATATATTTAAGTATTAATTTTATTCTTATGAATATGATAATAAAGGTAATAAATTCTATATAATTTTCTTTTCATATTTATAGTGTAGGGATGATTACCTTCAATGAATTGAGCGCGTGGATTTGGGTGTGAGCGCTGTGCATCAGTTTATTTACAGTCAATTCTGCGAGTGCGCGAAACTGTGAACTACGAGCTGCATAGCAAACAGCTCTCGCTCGGTTGCTCATTAAGTGGTACGTATTCCACGTGTCCGCGTCCATGTCCGTCGTACATTCTTTGATGCTCTGCAATCAATCAATTTATTACCAATTAATACTGGCGGCTGATGTCTTAGAAAACCCATATTTCACTAAACAAAAAGAAGTAGAAGCTCGACCTACTTAAAAACTTGACAAAGATTCGTTTCTTATAAAAATGAACTTATCAAATGAAATAGCAATGAAAATAAAAGTTTAAAATGATGTGATAAAGTGTATATAATTTGCAGCTTATTTTACACATGCACGATATATATGTACTTTAAAGATATATTAGTCAGCGAAAGTGAGTTTGAGTCGCGAATATAAAGGATTAGACCAGACTTGTGACTTGATGCATTTTGTATAGAATTCGAGAGATGTTATGATATCTTATTCCTTTTCTTCTTCTATCTTCTTATAGACAATACATATTACGGATTATTTTATACTTTAGAAATTATAACAATTCTGTTTGATCAATAACATGTATCTATAATAATCATAACAAGAAAATAATTTATTAAAATAATTAGTCGAAAATAATTTTTTTCCTTTAACTTGATAAATTGCCAGATAAGAATAAATTGATTTATTATTATCAATTAATATACATATTTACATATATTTCTCATAAACAAATTTTAATAATTATGAAATAAAAAAATATTTCTTGTGTTGAATTTATGTATGTGTAGAGATAAAGAACTTTAACAGATACATTGTGTTATCAAATAATTATGTAATTTATATTGCGTTTAACTTTAAATTTATAATTATAATTCTACTGTAAACAATTGACGATATTAAAGTATTTTTAAATTAATCTCGTTAATTAGTTTATTGATGCTAGTGATAATATGTAAGAGAGTGAAAATATTTCTTACATATTCTCGTTACAAAATTATTAGTTGTGTATAATGATTATAATTGTTATAAACTTTACTTTCAATCTTAACCTTTTCAAAGGTACTTTAATGCTCCGTTGAATAATTTAACCTTTAGATTGTTTATGTCAGAGAAGTCGAAATATCTCACTTTTTTCCTTAAAGGATTCACTCAAAATATATTACATATCACGTGCATTACATACAAAGCGAGGGATTTATATTTCGTCTTAATATTTAAGCCTTTGATTGTAAATCTGAATTTTATTCAGATACAATTATAGGGATTTTTATTTGCATGCATCTATGCATCAAATTATTACACCTGTTTACATATGTATTAAAGATACATACAAATGTTGTATAGTACTTATAAATTGAGTTTTACTCAAAGTCAATATATTGATTTTCCAACAGTCTAAAGGTTAAATAGATATTTTACATCATTGTATGCATACAGATTGATTTCCATGATAGAATACGAAATAAAGGTACAATATTGATG
>JABFPK010000620.1:0-14511 GCA_022817445.1 Habroteleia sp. ZL-2020
GCGCAAAATGTCGCCCAAGGCGAACCCACATGCATATCCGGGAACTTGCGGCGCCGACTTGTCAAGCTAAGAACAAAGATGGCGGAACCTCAGAGGGAAATAGAGTTTAAGAAGTCAAGGCGAGGTAGAGTGAAAAGAGGCAAAGAGAGAGCAAGAGAGAAATAGAATGAGAGGGGAGTGTTGAAGAGGGTGCGAGAAGTTACGGTGTCTCGACGTCGCCACTTCCTACGTCTAGTCCTCATCCTCGGTATTGTACCACCTTCCGGTCCGCGTCGACCAAGCAACTGGAATTCGCTTTGGCTTCGAAATTACGGAACCCAGGTGTTGCTGCCTCGTAGTTAGCCATTTTACCTCTTGGTAAATGTAAAGACGAAAACGTAACCTTTTCCCCTTGGGAAAAGCTAGCGTGGGACGGAAGGGGAGGAAGTCGAGCTACGGAAAGCGAGAGAAATGAGTGAGGGTTTATATACTAAAACAAACCCAACTCCCGTACGGGCTCATGATGGTAGCAAAATTTGATAAGCCTTCCAGGCTGACGCGTGGATCACAAGTTTCTGCAAGTTTTCCGTACAGAAGAAAGGGTGAGAAGGAAGTTGTGAGAAAGGGGCGTATTAAATTTGTTTAACGAGTAACTCGAGGCTTGCTCTCCCGCGACTTTTTGAAGGGAATAAACGCGCGCAATTAAATTCCACCTTAATTGGAGAGCTTCGGCAAAATCTTCACTGTTTCGTGTGAACTTTCGTTGTTTCCTCTATTCTGCATTTATTAACATAGCGACGCTATTGAATTCCCTTATTCAATATGTGCTGCTAAGTTATTTCATTTACGTCCAATATTTGACAAATCTGCAATGCTTAAGAATGAGAATGAGACAGGGGAATACGATAAAAAAAGTAAGTAGAAGAGAGTACGAGAAACTCGAGATATCTTCATTCGTATCAATTACTCAACGATTAGATGGACGAAGATACGATGCAACCGAAGTTCAGGCCGGAGACACGACTTTGATGGAAGTGGACTCGAGTTAGGGATTCACGGTGTGATTGAAGACGGCGGCGTCAGGTTGGTGGATCTGATCCTTGAGTGAATGCTGTCACTCGGTAGATAAGAGAGGCAGTCTCGGTCTCGAATATCTTAATGAGAGTGTCGATTCCGGCGTATTACGACAACCAGTATTATTATCCTTTTTGAATTCGCCGAATACAAAAGCCATCTGCTTCTATCAACAGTGAACAGATTTTATCAAAGCAAACAGCTAACAAAAGGCACATTAGAGGACTTAATTACCAGTTATCTTTTTCTTCTTCTTCTTTTCCTTATTAATTCAAAATTCACACACTGTTCAAACACTTTGCAAAATATCAAATTTTTTTTCTTATGACTTATATATTGTAAGTTTAACTACATCATCCTTTTATCAAGCATTGTCTATACGTTTGGACCAAAGGTGTAGCACATAATCCAGTCAATGAAAAAGAACGCTGGCGAAATGTAAACTGGAAGATGCGGGACATGTAAGACGTGGCGTAATCTTGTCGATCAAATAATTAACAATGCCAAGGAGGCCGCTAAAAGAAGAAGGAAACAGAAGGCGGCGAGTCGATGGGATGGAGTGAGGATTTCAGAAGGAAAAGAGTCGATACAGACTTTAGAGTCGAAGATATACTGGATTAAAGTGAAAGGAGCGAATCTCCCATTGTATAATCAAAGACCTTGCCCCATGTCTCCTTCTGTCTTCTTCCTTTTTCTCATAGTATCATTCGTTAATTATCCATTAATTAGTTGAACTTTAATTGTAAGGGCAACGCCGAAAAGTAAACTACTCGTGAATTTAAGCTTCAGATTCCAAGATTAAAATAATCCTTTCAATTCAATAGTATAGGAAAATAAATTTTGTTATAAAAAGAACGTTATATATATTTTTTACTGAGATTTTAAATAGATAAATTTCGAATTCGTACGTTTTAGATATCGACTACGACCAAGTGCCACTCATTTAAGCTCATTCATCTATGGCAGCTTTCGGTTTTGTGGAACGTACATGGAAATAGAACACGGGAAAATGGGATGAAGAAGAATGGAATTAATATTGTAAAAAGAGGGCAAGAGAAAAAGTTAGGCACCTAAGATTCGCGGAGCCTGATGTATTTATAAGAAGGAAGATTTGCATACGATGCAGCAGATCGCCGATAGGGAGGTAAGGCGGCACGTATTGAGATTCAAAGAGGCTTTGTGCCATTATATCCTCTGCGTCTCTTTCCCTCTTTCTCCCGGGCTTTCTTGCTTCGTTGATTTTTTGCATCCATTTTTTTGTGCAAATAAAAGTATCTCCTGTCTTCTGCGGATCGTCCTCCAGATCTCCCCGCTATACTGGCCGATATGTCTTTGGAAGGTACGAAGGCCCCTTTGTCGCTGATTGGCGTTGACTTATGAAGCGATCGCTTTTCGCCGTTTAAATCTTCCTCGGGCCCCGGTAGTTGGTGTCTCCGGTACTTCTATGTCAAGACACTTATCCTCGATGCATTTACCTCGGTTCTCATGCATCGATGCAAATCGCGAATGAATTCCTGTGAATTCGAATTTTGTAGAGAACAAAGAGAGACAGATGCGTCAATGTCGTTTCTTGTTATTTCAACCTAACTTGTTTAAAAAGCTATGATGATTTATATAAAAATTATTACGTTATTAACAATTTAATTTGTAGACAGAATTTGATATTTAATTTAAATTTCTGCATTGGATATACAGTAAATTTTATGTAAGTAGAATATCAGTTATTGCTAAATATGATTGGATCTATTACTTTTGATAAAACTTTTAATTTATTTTATTTAATTCTGGCATATATGTTTTATTAATAACAATATTGTAAATTTATCTTCTTCCTGGTATTGACTTAATGTAAATTTTATTTTATTGTTTATTTTTATTATATTGCATTTTTTAATATGCGGTATATGGGACTATTTTAGTATTACTTTTTTATACAGTATATTATTCTAATAAAATAATGTTTATAATTATACATTTCTTTAATTAGACTTGAACTTTAGTTTATAAATATTATACTATTACAAATTCATTATATATATGATATTTTTATAGCTTTTACATTTATAGCTATTGGAATAAGGAAAATATAGACTGGTTCCTTTAACTTGAAGAAACATTTCAATATTTCGAAAAATATGCATCATACAAAGGAAAGTCTGGAATAAAAAGTTACTATTTCTGATGGGACTATCTATTGGTACTAACATTAAATTATCCCTACCCTCGTGACTTAAAGTTTGATGCTCTTTTCATGCGAATTTTATAATAAAATGTTCAAAATAAAATTTAATAATTAAATAAAGTTTATGCGATACAATTATATTTTGTATTTTTTTCATGTTTATAAAATTCCATTTTTATAAAAACTTTATTAATAATATCTTAATGATTGAATGAAAATATGAAGAAAATTTAATGTTAGACTATAATTTTAATGAAAGTTTACTTTCAGTTTAGATTTCAAATTGAAGAGTGGTTTTGGCAAACTTATAATAATTTCCCAAGGTTTAAGAAACTTCATTAAGTTAAATTTAAATCTTTATATAGTAGTTATTATAATAAATGTAAAATGAAATTTAAATTATTTTTCAAAATTGTTAAGATTTATAATTAGAGTTAATTCTTCATTCATTCAACTAATAGATTTCACTTTATTATTAAATTGAAATTATAACATTTGCAAACACATATGTATAGATGCAATAATAATATTGGCGGAAATTCATGATAGTAAAATCGTGCAGATAACATAATCCTACATTTTTATATAATATACCGTTGCTTTTATTTTTCATACTATTAAAATTTTATTATTATTTTAATTAATTTTTGTCATTATATAAGAAAAGTTATGCTTGTAAAAATATAATATTATATTACATTAACGTAACTATTACTTTTTCTCTTTTACGGAAAATATATTAACATAATAAAAATTACCGATATTTTGTATAAATACTTATTTCTATATTCTGTCTTCATGTTAAAAGCGAATTCAGAATGCATTGTATGTTATCGTACTCTTAAAGGGTATTGGTGCTAAACACACCTGGCGAAAATTTAGCATATTCAGAACTTGTGTAAACTTTCTAAAGTAATGCATTATATATACGTATAATATTTTTACTTATAAAGTTGTTTTCTTTGTTTTATTTAAGTGGAACATTTCACATAATATTCTTTAGAAACTATTCTTAAACAGTTTTTAAAAGTGAGAATATATACTCATTTAAAAATGCCATTGTTTAAATATTAAAATAAAAAGTCGTTCGAAATCCGCAATACACATACACACAAACATGTCTCTTGTATAAATTTATTTCATTAAGTAGTTTATTTATATTAATAAATATAATAAAAAGCGCGACAAATATTTTCCTCATTTCTATTCGGGCCATGTGTGTTAATAAGATACAGCTGCGAGAGTTAATTTTACGTGGGGTGACACGACGACACGTTGATCCGACGCATTTTGAAAGAACTGCACAGCACGTAAGATCACGAGACCCAAAGGGCCTACAATCGAGCTATCGTGTCATGCATTTCAATATATAACGCCATACAATGCGACAAGTGATTGTCGTCAATGAGACACGTATCATCGTTATCGTGACGTATCATGGCACGCAGACATTTTTCATTTTATGTACACATTTGCGCACACGAATGTATGTAGACCTTTATTTACATGATTGCACATTTGTACACATGCCTGTAGAATACTATACTTATGCTCAAAATTGATACTAATTCTGATTTGTGGCTGATTTACATGACTGTAAATGTATGTTTTACTTGGACGTGTTTGTATTCCATCATCAGAACATCTTTCTTCAATCATTTCGTATCCCTAATCAAATTTCATGTTACTCACGTATGATTAAATGAATAATTCCTTAATCTTAAGTAAAACAATATTTGGGAAAA
Organism: Habroteleia sp. ZL-2020; assembly: GCA_022817445.1. Classification (NCBI taxonomy): domain Eukaryota; kingdom Metazoa; phylum Arthropoda; class Insecta; order Hymenoptera; family Scelionidae; genus Habroteleia; species Habroteleia sp. ZL-2020. The sequence goes on from JABFPK010000620.1 coordinate 4,981, forward strand.
TCCAATTATGTATTCTCTGACACCTTGAAATGATAAGATAATATTATCGTTGGATTCATGACCGACGAATTTCATCATATAGGTATTCTATTCCAGTGACAATATTAAATTAATATAACGATTTAATTATAGAATATTCAAAAATAATTTTTTCTTTATCCAAATTATTTATTAGATAAATATAGTTTAATATTTAAAAAATAACGTATCCTAAAATATTTATTTTATATTTAATGTTATGTGTAAAAATAATGAATAAAGAATGTATCTATATATATGTCATATGTAAGTTAAATATAATGTAAGAGACAAATTAAATTTCAATTACTTAAATATGCTGGAAAATAATCATTGATATTTTACTGTAATTCGCTAATTTTATCAAATTTGATCATATAAAAAATTGATTTTCATTTACACTTTATGAAATGTCAACAAATTAGATGTTCTCATAAGTAATTTGACTGAAACAATAAATTTTCTTGGTTTATATAATTTTATAAATAGAATGTTTGGATTTTTATTTCCATTTCTAATTATAATGATTCATTTAAAGAATTTAAATTGATGCATCAAGCAATAAAATGACTTTACTTTTATAGATCTTTTTAAATTATACATTATAAGAAATAATTAGAATTCATAAAATTTGATATTAATTGTACAGTTTTTGGCATCCAGTTGAATTAAAAAAAAACCAAATAATTAAAATTGGTTTATCCTGCTGTTTCATGCATGCAAGTGAAGTGCCCAAGTAGACAGAATTAATTGAATTGATTGGATATAATAAATAAGGAATACAAAATAAGGCGTGTATAATGAAGACATTATTATTCATATTTATTTACTGTAATGAGTAAATAATCTTTTGTATAAAAAATTAATATATTGACTTTAAAACTTAAATTTTTTGTAATGTAATTAATTTTATAATTGATAAAAGTAATGAAAAACTTACATAAAATATTTACTAGCTTTAAGTTTCATTACAAATTTTTATTTAACAATATTTAAGTTCAGTTTTATAACATACATATGCAGTAAAATGTATAACTTTTAGTATACTGTCTACGGTATAATGTTTTTTAATTTTAAAAATATATACCAATAATATTAACTCTTTTAACATTTATTATTATCGCAAAAACATTTGCAATACCAAATAGCGTTTAAGAATTTTCAGAATTCGCAATAATTTCATCAAGTACACTTTGATATGAAAATTTTGATAAGATTGAAAGTTTAATGTTTCGGAAAAATTTATTCAATAAAGTCAAGAGATATCGATCGATCCAGGAAGGGGCCAGGAGCAACTATAAATAACTTTAAATATCGACCCTAATTTTTTCAATATCTCTCAAAAAAATTATCTTTGGAACATTTTCTTCAATTATATATTATAGAAAGTTATAACAGTAGTCCACTATTAATTAATTGAATAGAAATATACCTTCTTTCGAATCTTTTACCCTATTTATTCAACTTCCTTTTATATTAAATTTGTACTATTTCTTTCTTCACTGTTTACAAATTTCATAAGTTAATGGACCCCTGTGGACTTTTTTGACACCCTTTACATTCATACTGTACTTTAATTAGAATGATTCATTCAATTAAACCTTAACCATAGTTGATGTAAATTTGTGATTAATGGTTGATAGGAACAGCACAGAGATTTTGTGATTTGTCAGAGTGCGGACACTGTAAATTTGCAATGATTCAGAAATGTCTTCTATCACCCCTTTCGTATAAGGGTTGTCCATCATAGAATACTCAGAACTGTTTTTTCCTATCTTTGCTCCCGAACGAAGCATCGCCGGACGATGGCCGATCTAGCGGCCATTAGCTGCGGGTAAACAGAGCTATAATTTACTCTGTAGAAAGAGGAGGAGATCAGTGAAGGCGTCACTCTTTTTCCACAGCGGTTTTGGTTCTTTATTCGCCTCTTGTACTATGCTTTCTCAGAGTCGAAAATAAAAGCTCGGTTTCGATTCAACGACGATGCCAGCAATCCATGGTGAAAAGTGCGATTTCTTGGCATTCGTTTCATACATTTGTTACACAACATTTGGATGTATATTAGAAAATCTAAAAAATCATGTATTAAATTTATATTATTGGAGAGAACAATAGAAAACAGAATGTAATGGTAATGGTATTTTGCCCAAAGAAGGGTACATTGACAATAATTATAATTATATAAACGTTTCTATTTTTGGGAAAATAAACAATTTCTGTGCCCTCTGAATACCGTGTTTGCATTATTCGGCATTGACACGTGTAGAACAGCTTTGTTCGTCGTGCGAAGGAAAAGAAAACTTGAATATTAACCCTCTTTTTCTGAACGTTTCTCGTACTTTGAGCTTTGACTGACGCCGATTGGCTACCATGGGGTGTAGTGCACGTGCTACGATCTCCCTCTTAATTCGTGCCACACGCCGTTGTATATTGTGATTATTGTGTTTAATGACTCGTCGTTTGCTATTTTCCTTTAATAACGAATCACATGGCGAAACGGTCAATGGAATTGAGATGACGTGTTAAACATGATTTTCCTATGCGACAATTTAGACGTCTCACACGTTGTCTCCTTTTAACACAATAATTACGTAACCATTTATATATATATATAGAAATTGTTTTACTGGAATAATTAAATTAAATCTTATATAATTGATAAATGTATATATTATTTAAATTTTTAGTACAATTCATTTATATATCACATTTTTTTTAATTTAACGATACTAAAATGTAAATTTTGCTTCCGTTACAATAATTAGCTATCTTTATTATATACATTTCCTACTTCAAAATAAGTTAAAATTAAATTTATAATTGACATTCATCGAATTGCCTTTCAGTACAATAAGCACGTAAAGTCAATTCATTCGGCGCAGTGTAAAAATAATTAACTCCAGTTGCATCACGATGCAATACAACTTTCTTCGAAAGCTGCGACGAGGTCTGCATGTTTTCGATTGGCAAGGTCGTTTTCTTGAGGTCTATGCGATACGCTGTCTGCAAAACTTCCGTCCTCATGCAGAGCGACGTCTCCTTGTTTTTTATCATTTTAAGAGACGTTTACTGTTTATCCTTGATTCATAAGTATGACTAACGACGTATGATATTTCTGCTTTTGAATTACAAGTTTTCTATATTTATCATCATAACGTTTTCAAAATATTCAAATATTCTTATGTTAAGAAGTGTTATAATCAATTTGCATTTGATTCTACTATTATTATACGTAATTGCATGAAAGACGTCTAGAATTGCGTAACTCATTTCTGAAATTGTTCGTTTGCTATTTCTATTAATTTGCATTGTAATTTATTTCTTCTTTGCAGATTTTTACTTGAAACATAGAAAGTCGAATGTTTATAGCAATTTTTATATTCTATTTCAAATTTAAAAATAGTTTTACTTCAGGGTGATATGGGTTTAGTGTAGCACGATTGACTAGACTTTATAAAAGTCTTAAATTTTTATCCTACACGTCACTTTAATGTATATTTTTCGAAATATTTATTTATTTCCATTTCTTGTCTTGTCCTTTATATTTAAAGGTTACCCATATAGGTTGAATCCATAGTATCTTCCTTAATTGTTGAAACGCGATCAAATTTTATCCTCTCAAACTATACAAAAATATTTGTTGAGTTCATAAAAATTGTCTTCATTTGTTAAGGTAGTTACATCGTTAACTTCAAATTGCGAAATTTATCTTAAATATTAAAAGAGAAGAATTTATAATTTTGGTCAAAACTAAGAAAATATTGCTTTCAAACCAGTTCGCATGATGCCTTTAGCCTGCTATTTATAATACTGTAAAATCAAACATTCCATTTCTGAAAATATATATTTCATAAACTTAATTTTAATGTTGCTTCTTTGGCGTTATTTATTGGAACAGTTTCCAAATTGCAAGTCGAATTTCAACGTAATTTTTTATCAGACTTATAAGTTATAAAACAACTACTATCTGCATATTACTTTTTGCTTCTATTTTTCAATCGACGCGGAAAAAGTAAATTACTGGAGATGGATAAAGACAGAAAGTCTCCTGCTGTTTCGAATGCGTTACCTTTGAGTTTGCCTGGTTTTAACGTTTATACGTGAACACGGTTTCGCACACAGGCGCGTTGCTCATCGGATGACAACGACCCGACGTTTGTTGATCGTCGGACTCAGGTACGGTCGTCCACTCTAATTTGAATGTAACAACGTTCCGTTCGGCCGCAACGCGATACCATCTCCGTCGCGACACAGTTCCTCTTTGTTCCGCGTATCTTCTTTTTCCGCGGCCGTCTCGCTCCGATTCCTGGACTTTTCCCCGAGAGGCCGAAAGGACGCGGAAACGCGGAACAAAGGGAATTATTATTGGACGAGATACGACATAGTCAGAGAAACAATGTCGCGCTTTCATTCAACCTTTGTCGTTGCATCTTTGTCTTTCACTTTATTTGTCTTTGTCGCCCATTGTCTGCTCGCGAAAGAAAAATATGCTACAGATTTAGAGCTGGGCAATGCGGAATATTTTGAGAATATTGAAGTCTTTCTTTACTTTGATGATATTGATGTTTCAATTTTCGTTACAGAGCGTTCTCGCGTTCAAAAAATGAATGCGAAGAATGCGTTGATAATATGATATATTAGAAACGGAAAAGAGCGTTGTGATATTTTTCTAGGTTCGGGCCAACGATTTTATTAAGTATTTACAGTAGAACACTATTGCTTTTTGGAATTTATTGATTAAATTGTAGACATTTAAAGTTGTTCTTACCGTTCACAGTGAGTGATTTCTTTTATTTGAAAGTAAAGTATTTTTCTAAGAAGTGAATTTGTATTTTATTTACGTTGAAATGTAGCAAGAAATGAATTTCATACATCCACTGATTATTTTCAAATGGCATTACATATTTAAATATACGAAGACAAATATAATTATCTTCGAATTAATTAAAAATGTATATATATTATATAAATATTATATACATATTTATAGTTTATAAATATTATAAAAATATAATAGATATTAAATATTTTACATTTCGAGAAAATATTTTGTTTAAATAAAATTCGTTTAATGTCGACAAAAGTGTGTTCCAGCTATAACCGAATATATTCAGTAAGTTTGTTTATTGTATTACTTATTTTATTATCAGTTAAAATGTTCGATTTATCAATTATTTATTAAAATATGAGTGCTCCATTTATTTAGTGAATTTTGTAATCGTGACATTAATATTTTATTTTAATAACATATTACACCATACTCTGTTCACTGCAAAAAAATACATTTTCACTATTTATTTTTCTTTTCTAGAAATTAAATAATTTTGTGGATTCATGAAAATCATGATTATTTAAATTACCATATATATTTTTACATGAAATATAATACTTTGAAAAGTGTTGAATGGAAAAAAATTATAATTATTTATTTATACAAAAAATGATATATACTGTAAGAAAAATGTGTTAGAGACATTATTGTTTAACAAACTTTCTTTTCTTCATACATACCTATGTAATACATAGCAAGTTTGAGACAAATTATGGAAACTTTAGAACCGAGTTAATAAACTAGAAGTAATATATATTTCACTTCTACCTCATACTAGTGTGTTTCTCATATATATATAATGAATGTTACAAATTAGTGCATTTAGTACATTTTTAATCAAATTTAAAAAAATCAATGTAATATTATTCAACGCATGCTGAATTCGTCTTCAAGCATCTCGGTGAACTGAGCGTGGGAATATGGTGCTCGTATTACCGTGTTCATTCAAAAAGCATTGCTGGGCGGCATCTATCATTTGTTTGCATGTCAAGATGTATTACAGTTAGTTCAGAATGCAATTTAACAATTATACGAACTAAAGAAGTTTTTACTAATTACTGTTTCATCATTATTACAAAACATGATCAATTTTATAAATTGGAACTAAATTGACGAATTTATGTTGTTACTGAATTTATTATTTATTAATAAATAAAAATATTCACGTTTATATCTTGTCTATAAATGAACAAATTAAAAATTAATCAAAATAACTGTACACTGGAATTGATCTTTCGTAAACGCATTGAGACGTTGTGACAGTCCGATCCAAGTTTTGCTAAAATAAATTTATAATACATGATCCTGACCTATACTATCTACCTAGATAATAAGCTAATAAGCTAGATGTTTCACCAAATTTTCTCTTAATTATTTTTAATTTGGTTCGGACTCTGTAGACGTTCAACCTTTTTAAATTATTTCCGTAATGGTATTAGTATGATTTTTTTTCATAAAGAAGTGAATATATATTTTTTGAATCATAATTTTCGTGTAAAATATTCCAGTTAGATAAAATAATTAATGAAAAAATAAATTAAATGGAACAATGTGTATATTATAACAAATTTAAGTAATAGTATGTAAGACATTTTGAGAAATTATCATTTAATGCAATTTCATGAAAAATTTCAATAAATTATGTAAAAAATTAAATTAAGTGTATACGAAACATTTCTAAATTTCTCAGAAAATGCTAAATATTGGTTACATGTTTCCTTACTTAAGTTAAATGCTTTAGTTACTTTTTCAAGTAATTTATTTTAATGTATTTAGCCGGATTTTCTAAAACTCCACAATATAGAATAATTTATTCTCAGTAAAACTTAAGTGTATACAAATGTATTTTCGCGCAATTATTATCGAAATCGTATATAATACTTTAAAACTTAAAACATGTATTTCAAAATTACATTAATACGCATTCATTTTTAACATCACGAATTTGACTTAAACATTATCGATCTGATTTGAACAGTATAGATTTCTTAAATTTTCTATAATGGATGAATGATTTCTAATGAACAAGTACACCACTTCATATTTGCACTTATATTTAATTATATTGCAATATAATCATAGCGATGGATTTAAATTTATTATAGTGTAAATTTGTAATAAAATATATCCATTTTAATTTAATATTTTAAAACAACTCTTTCTTCGATCATTTTCATACTTTTCAAATATTTTACCAATAGTAGGTTTTTTAAGTTAATTTCAAAATTAAATTATTTTTTTCTGACACGCATATTTATTGGTAGGCTCGATAATACGATTATCTTCTTGCTCAAAATAGTATCGGCATATATTTTTGCGAACAATATGAAATGCAAAGTGCGCAATTACCGAGATGTCTCCGTATGATTGACACACGTGCAAGGCGTCGCATCCCGAATGCGCGACGTTGCTTCCTCGGCCTTCCCGGTAGCAGCATGAGACGAATCCGCAAGTCGCGTCTCCAATTCCCTTTCCTTTTCGCTTTTTACTTTATTTATTCGTCTGCTTGATTCGCGTGGGTAGCGCAATCCAGCAATTGCAATGCACGGGCGACAATCCATGCGAAGGCAAGGTCGATCTCTTATCTTTGCTGCTTGACTTCCAGGAAATCATGGAACTTCATGCCAATTTGCTATAAATAGCCGCTAATCGATGGGCTGGAAAAAATGACGCGTTGCGTTCGGAATACTACATCGTCACTCTCATGTCAAGTACAATTGGGTTGCCTTTTTTTCATTTTACGTCTGTTATATATTCGATTGCATTGGAAATCCGTGTGAACTTTTGAGTAAGAATTTTGTTGAAATTAAATTCAATTTCTGTACGATATAGATATATTGACAAATTTATAAATATTTTATAATACAATGCAATTTTTTATTTCATTACGAAGGTCTGATAGAATAAAGTTTTTTAGAAATTTGCATTTCTATTTTTTTAGAAGGGAAAAAACCAATGTAGAAATTGAAGATTTATGAAGAATATATGTACAGAATACCCTGAGTGAGGTTTCCTTGATTTTCTCTTCATTTGGAGAGGTCTTCAGTTGTGTAAATATTATCCCAGTTTCTTCATTAACTGGGAATTACAGGCTTTTTATATGAAAGCTCCTTAATTTTATTACATTTTGGACTTCTCTTATAGAAAAGTTGTTTATACTATTTTATAAAATAATGTTTGTCTTAAAATATATATAGTTTAATATTTCAATGTAGATTTAAAGTCAAGACGATAGTTATGTATTCAGTCAAAGAAATATTATTGCACTTATCTGTCCAAATACCGATTTTGATTTTTCTTTTGGATTTTTTAGTTGATTTTTTAGTTTTCTCTAATATTTAGTTTTCTCTAAATATTGCACACACGTTTTAAAAAGTAAACTGCAATTCTTAAAATTATATAACTATAAAATTATAATTATTATATTACTTATATTAAATTATAAGTAAATTTCATTTTTGTTCGGTGATGCAATTAAAACTGAAATTGTCTTCTTATTTTCTTCTTAATTTGCTTAAGCTTGACAAAGTAAAAGTTGACAGATTTGATCCCACACATGTGATCTTTTTTTTCATCAATTTTATAAAATGTCGACTATTTCGTTTATGTTTCTTTTTTCTAGGACTTTAATCGAATAATTTAGAAATCCAATTTTATCGCGAATTCGTATGAAAGAGTACAGCGATTTAGAAATATTTTATCACTGGGAAGATGCATCCATTTCAATAACGTCAACATCTTAATCGCAATATCATGATATAAATGATAGGCGACACGTGGATTAATTTAATTTCGATTCATATCTACGAGTATAGTAAGGTCGTTTATTGAAGACCTTTGCCGATTGGATGTCGACGTTGACGCTGCAATACGTCAGAATGTGAGAACATGATTAAGTTGTGCAGGTCCCGCGGAGCACCGAACAGAGGTTTACTACGTAGCTAGATATAGAAAAGCTTTTGACAAATAAGTCGTCCCAGGGGGTAACCAATACCGAACGTAGAAATATGATTATATTCTCGATCGTTTTTCATTCTGATACCTTTTCTGCAATCGAAGTATTTTTACGGGACTTGTGAATGGCCAGTCGCTTACTTTATAAATTAAGCGTCAGTTTTGACCAACTGATTATTCAATCGCATTTCGTATTTTTATTTATTCCAAACTTTTGTTTTCTCGTTCGAAATAAAAGAAACGCAGGGATTGACATGACAGAATTTATGAATGATCGCTTTATTTTAGTCATTCAAATTGAGGATGCGCAAATGATAATAAAGAAAAAATGAATAGTGCTGAATTTATTGTACATTGGTTTTCACAAATTGAGAACATAAAGTGTGTGATTTAAAGAACGCTTTTTCCGTTTCTGTTAACTTATTATATAAGCGCAAATCTCCAATGCCGATGTGTAATATGTTGGTGTAATTTATACATTAGTCAATGAGTTCGACTTATTTGCCAATTACACGATCAAAACGATTAAATATGAACCGGTTTTGGCTTCAAGGAGTCTTGACTGTGATTGCATGAATACATACACTATGCTGAGCAATTAACGAGCTGTCATTCCAATCAAGGCAGGTTTCGTTAGCTTCATTATTATAACGAATACGGAAATTTTCACGTTGCTATCATCGAGATAAGATCCGCGATTAAAATCAGAATTTGCACCTTATTGAATG
>JABFPK010000621.1:0-14509 GCA_022817445.1 Habroteleia sp. ZL-2020
TTGTGAAATACTAAAGCAATTAAATTAAATTGATAAATTGATTTATAAAAATAATTTTTATAGTTGACAGAAACTTTAAGTTCTCTTGTATGGTCCATTAATTCGGCTGAAGCTAAAAGACTTTTAAAGATTACTGAAGAAGAATTTGTGGATTCCTTAAATGATGCTTTGTGGAAGATATATCCAAAGGATGGAATCGTTGAAAGTGGCATGCGAGCCTTACAGCAACTTCTTGGTTCATTAAATTTGCAAAACGGAATTTCGAGACAATTACAGCCGTCGATCACATCGATCGTGGAAGGGTCACGTGCAGCTTTCCCTCTAGCTTTTGGTCATTCTGTAAATTATGTAAAATCTGGAGTTGCTTTAATTGGGTAAAAATGAATATATTAATATATGCAATCTCTATAGAATAAACACATATACTATAATATTTGCTATATGACATTGATGAACATATTTATAACTTTTATAGAGATGCTGCGCATAGAGTTCATCCATTGGCTGGACAAGGAGTAAATTTAGGATTTGGCGATATTGCAGTTCTAGTGCAAATTCTTGCTGATGCTGTAAATAATGGTTCTGTGTTGGGGGATAGCACTTATTTGAATAAATATGAAACTATGAGACAAAGACATAACTTACCTACTATGTTAGCTATTGATACTCTTCATAGACTTTATAAAGGAACCGCAGCTCCGATTGTGCTTGCAAGAAGCTTGGGACTGCAAGTTACAAATGCTTTACCTATTTTAAAGGTAATGAAACAATGATTATTAAAGATCATTTATTTTTTTAAATAATATAAAAATATTAAATTAAAATTTATGAATGAACAATTATTTATAACGAACATTATTATCATTTTATTAACTCAAATAATTTTAATAGTATTTTAACGTCTGTATTGCATTTGTATGTTGAATAATTAACGACCTTTAACCAGACTAAAATTGTTTTTTTCCAAAAAAACTTTTATTTATAAAGTTTCAAATAATTTTGTTTGTTCTAGAAAGCAATAATGCAGCATGCATCTGACCAACTGCCAAATCGACAAAAATAAGATTTTTCAATATTTATTACTTTGAGTGTTACTATTATTATGCGTTGTAGATAGATATTTGTTGTATATAGAATTTATATGCTAATAAATTTCATAAATTGTCTTGTAATAAAATAATATTTGTCAGTCTAAATAAAAAATCTATTTAAGGATATTGGATGGGTGTTTCTAAGAATACTTTTTATGCAGAAGAACGGTACTATTTTATTTAATAATTTCAAAAATTATAATGCAGGTACAAGTTGTTGTCCTTCTTTCACGAAGTTAAAATATAATGATTTGCATATGCGCATATGTATAAGAAATTCAATTCGTGAAGAATAATTTTTACTACCTTTCTTATAATCTAATTAGAAACGATTAAACATATTAAATGTATGTCAAAATAAAACAAGAACTAACTAAATATGAGTTACTAGAAAGCAACTTAATATGTTTTTAATACTTTCTTATTTTGTTTATAACAAATGTGCCATGACTGGAATTAAAAAAATATTTATTTCTATACAAAATGTACTACGAATCCAACACCGGCGTAGATAAATAGGATTAACATTTGATGTGTGACAATTTTTGTAATATTTTTTAATTGATTGATTTTTAATTTTTATTTTTTAACTGAAGCAATAAATTATGCTTTTTATTATGTCGATATTGTTGTTATACAAATAAATTTGTCATTTACTGAAACCAATTATTTCAAAATATATATTTTTATATTCATTATCTTTATACGTAAACACACGACAATAGTGCGCGTTTACATTCAAGCAATTAGATTAAATGAAACTATATAATATTAGAATTGTTTAGAAGTAACAATATTTTGACTTTACTTCAGTATTTTGTTTTTACTTTAAGACAAATATAAAATTTGTACAAAGCAACAAGCACTGATGCACTTATTCATAATAAAGTCTAATTTAAATATTTTTAGAATATATAATTTGTTAGTAAATTGAACAATTTGTAATTTACATTGACAGCTTTTTGAATTATAATTTTTATACAATTTGTAACAACTAATCTTATTTAATTTTACAATATATGAAAAAGTAGTATATATAAATATTGAAAAAATATGCATTCCATCTAAATTTACATATATTGTTAGAGAAACATTAAAATTTACCAATATTATATATCTCAATTTGAAACCTGCGTAATCTATAATTATATATAAATATTAATAGTACAATTTTAAAAATTTAATGTATTAAATTTTACAATCTTTTGTAATATATGATAATAAATTATATTTATCATCTAGTCAAAATATTTGTTACTTCAAACTTCATTTAACATATTTATAATTTTAACATTTTATTATTCACGTATGCAATACATAATTTTGTTCTTAAAACAACTTATATACGGATAGAGGATGATATCGTTACTTCGACTGATGTGGATTGATAATTATTCATTTGAATAGTTGTTTACCTTTATCCGTATATTTAGAAACAGTTAATTTCTAAGTTTAAAAAAATTAAATACAGTAACATTTGCCAATTATACTGTAACCAATTTGCTTGCATATTATCTAATCAAAAAATCAGTTACTACATTCTATTTGCATTTAATTAATTAAAAAAATAAATCTCTGCTAATATTTGTTACTTTACAAATTTGATTTGTTTAATTAATATTCAATAAATGTATATGCAAATAAATTTTTATAAATAAAATTGCACGATATTGTCCAAATAAATATATATTAAATTACACAATTTTAAGAAAATAAACCATTTTATGAGCAGTCATCTTTTAATTATCTGAATATAATAATTTGTATGTAATAGATTTAACATAATAATAGTTTTATAATTTATATAAAATATTCAATTAATAATTAATAGAAATAATTAAAAGTTGACTTTAAATTAAATAAAAATATTTTACATAGCAATTGCACGTTATTTAAGTATGTAGACACATATAAGTACAGTATAGAAGCAACATCGCAATTCTTCAATTCTATTTGTTTCTTTTACATCATAATGTCTAAAGTCACAAATATATGTTTTATCTTTTTGGTTTTTATTTTTTATGTTTTTAATGAGATCACAAATAGCCTCCTTTAATTGGTAAATATTATAAATAACCCAGTAAAGTAAATTTTGAGTATCATCATATAATACTGAACTTCGGTAAATAAAATAATTTCATATTCACGCAATTTGATTCTTCATTTAAAAATAAAATTATTTCACTTATTCGCTTAAAGTTTCATTTATTTTATCTATGTATTCTCTCTAAAGTCGCTTCTTTTAAGTTTAGTCACCCAAAAAGCTTATTCAAAAATATATACGTACACGCGTATACTTTATATACGTGCAGACAAAGAATTCCGATAAATACATAAGAAATGCAAGAATATAATATAAGAAATATGTTATTGTTAATTAATTTAATTATAAGCATTAATGGAAATTTGCTAATTTAACATTAAAATTATGTCTTTTAAATAAAACCAACCGTGTTTTAAGTTCTACAAGTATATTAAAAAATAATGTATTGTAGTATTCTTCTATATTTATCAGTATTCTTTTATCCTCAAATGACTTATTTTACAACTATACGGAATAGTATGATTAAGATATTAGATAACTACGAGACCCTGTCTACTACGAATAATACCGTAGCGACAATACGTGGTTAAACATTAGCGACATAAAATTTGTTCATCGTACGTTAAATAGTACATTTTTGAAGCACATATTTTGAGAGCAATTATAGGACGGCAATAATATGTTAAATTATACAGTTCTTTGCTTTGTATAAATGCATAAAACAAATAAAAAAAATTGTAAATTGTAACATAATAATTTGTATACCTTATATTTATAAATAAGTGGTTTATATAGTATATTGCGAAATCAAGATCTTCGGATAATTTGTCGCAAATGTGGAAGAAATTGAATAATTTTGGGAAATCGGAGACTGGTCTACGGACGTTCTTTCAGGTCAGGTTGTGCACCAAGCTAGCACCACTTTTTTGAATGGCACGAAAACGGCACGGTCTGACTCACTATAATTATATTTATATATTATTTTTGATAACTTAACTAAAATTATTATTTTTCATAAAATATTCATACTAATATTATTTGTTATATAAATTTAATATGTAAAATTTAAAATGTTTTGACATTTAAAGTTTTATGTTAATTCAAAAATTATTTTACTGCACTTATAAACATATATACATTTATAAACATTTTTTTGAGTGTGAAATACTTTTTGAATTATAATAACTATATATAAAAAAGATTCAAATAAATAATAAGATACAATAAATAAGATACAAAATTGTGGATAAATGATACTTTAATATTGTTATTCCAATTTCACGAAATAAAAAGAATATTTTATAATTTACTGTAAATTAAATTATTATATATAAATTATTAATTCATTAGTTTCAATACCCAAATTATGCAAAAATTTCATGAATTTAATGAATAAAATAATACAATCATATCTTATCGTTAGTATGTTTTTACAATTGCATTATGGCAAATGAGCCAAAAATTTCTCATTTGTTGAAATAACGGCCATATCAATACTAATATTTGTAATAATACAATGTAGGTCTTACCAATAAAAATATCTTATTCCTTTAAAAGTGCCATTGGAAAACCCATTATCATTGAGTAATTCTACTCCAACATAAGTATCTTCATGTCCTGGAACTAATCCAACGTATCGTACTCTGCCTTGCAAAACTTTTCCTTCTGGTGAGATTACCTTTACGAGGTGATCTAATTTTAGATCCCGTGGAACCTAAAATAAATAAAATAAAGCATTTATTTTAATTATTTACATTGTATCTTTCAATAGTAATTTTATCCTTTCGAAATATATTGAACCTTTGGTAAATATGGCCGAGCATCTTGTGGAGGATTCCATTCCCGAAACAAATCCGGTAAAGAATACCTTCGTGTCCTTCTTCTTCTTATTTGCTTATCGCTCCAATTTTCCACACCAGACATTGTCAACATTGAATCTATACTTCTTCTTAAGTAATCCTCAGCTTCATCAATTAACGATTCAGTGGAATCACCGCTATTTTCCCCGATTAATTCAGAACGCAAGTTGGGCAAACTACCTCGGCTCATTATAGAATCTAAAGAAATTTGTATGATAAAAGTTATGAAATTTGATTTGGAAATGTGATCAAGGAATTGCACTTTTACTACTGATATATGAAAAGCAAAATCTATTAGGTTTTTGGCTTTACAATTTTTGCAATTACTACAACGTGAATTGTTTTATTTTAATTAAATTTAGTATTTTATATGTTTTACCTTGAAAAGTAACTTTGGACCGAGTTCTTTTAGGTAAATGTTTCATAAATTTGGATGCAATGGTATGTTTAGTTACAACTGGTGGATGCACATGGGTCGGAGAAGATGGCATTGAACAAGGCCAATTGCATCTACTAGTATATTCTGTAGGTGTTGCTATCGTTGCACTTGTCATACTCGGAATACGTAAAGGATCAAAAGAAGTGGCATTGATATTGGCGCTTGCTCTCCATGAATGTCTTCTGCTAGGACCTCCAATAATCTCTAATCCGGATGAGGGTATCGAGCTCAATGAACCGCGATATCGTGTTGCATAAAGATCATTTGAAAGGCGACATTCACATGGACTAGGAAGTCCTGTACTAGTGTTGTACCGACCAGCCCAGTAACCATTAGGGGAACCTAGGGATTCACGGCGATGAATTTCGGGCGTTCGAAGACCGCTACGAGAACAGTTGTTGCTATTGTTGTAACAGGCCTAAAAATATACAATTTTAATTCACTAATTAACTTTAAATTACTTTATGTGCTTATAATTTAAAAATTATTATTATTATTAATACATTTTTTAAAAATCAATATGTTTTATATATACACCGTCATTGTGAAAAATACCTCAGAAAACCGCTGTAAAAAATGATATATCAAAATTTGATTGCAAAAATGAATAGAATAACTTTTTATAAAAAGACGATAACACGAGTAATTGTCGAAAACGGGATACCTCAACGAAATTCACTAATTTCCGATGCCAAAATTTCACGTTTTTGGAACACAATCTGACAAGTTTCTGGAAGACACTTGCCAAACTGCTGCCAGGTTAATTTTTCTTTAATTAACCTGGAATTAAAACTATTTTCTTCTAAATTAAATTATATTATTTAATATTATATACTGTAAAGTAAAACTGCTGTTATAATAATATTTTTTTTGATTCTCCTGTGAATGAAGTTTTCTTTGTTTAACCAAATTTTTATCATCCCGACTTTACTTTGTTTCGTCAACTCGCTTTCGCGACCCTTGATGTCATACAATGACTCTACTGGTATCACTTACATTTCTACACAATATTTTGCTTTCTTAATTAATTGTAGAAAGCAATTTATTATCTTTTTTTATTATAACACATAACACTAATTTCCTTTATGTTTTCGATTTTATGTCTAATTTATGTTATGATTCATTCTCTTAAGCACAAACACAACTTTTGAAAATAGGGATGCACATTTTTTTTTGTCAATTTTACTTCCGCAAATCATATTTTGGTAGCATAAATAAGAATTTGCGTAGCCATGCACGTATATAAGACTTATTTTGCATCTGGACTTCTTTCGCCAAAATTTTCCAAATCGCCAAAAAAATATTATTAAAAAGTAAGAAATGTCGAAACAGAAAAACTAGGATAGTGCTAATATTATTCATCTAATCTTTATCTAATGAACTGTTTGTTCTAGAGACTTGAATTCTGTCTCAGATTAATATAGATACTTGTATGTTTGGGTGTGATTTTGGAGAAAATTCCATTTAATAATTCTGAAATTCGACTAAAAATTGAAAATTTTCCTAGTCTGGGACCTTCTTCATTACAACGAGTCAGAAAAATGAATACTTCAGATATCGCAAAATTCAATCTAAATAACATCCCTGATGTGAAATAAGATAAAAAATAATGTTTAAAGTGCAAAACGAAGACAAAATTTTTCACTAATTCCAGGTACCTAGATTTCACGTTTTTGGAACATAAACTGAAATTGGGATAGAAAATATTTTTTGCAAATTTGTTTTCGCAAACTGTATTTTTGGTATGTAAATGATTTATAAAGCATCTCTCGACTCATATAAACATTTGATATACATTTTTTTGCATCTTTATATTCTCTTATTTGACACACATTTAAGTTATCACAATTATTATAAAACTATTAATATTAATTTTTTTACTATTTCAGTAAAAGTTTTTTTTTCTACTTTTTTTTATTAGTTCAGTATTTCAATTAATGTTTGGTAAGTTTGGTATTTGCATAATCATTTGGCGGACAATCACTAATAAAACTTATTATAATATACTTCTTAGAGCATTTATTTTTATAGGTTCCATTATTTCTGTTTAAATCAATAAAAGGAAATATTCAATAATTATAACCGTGTAAAAATAATATCTGGAACAAGTGGTGTAAATAATTGAAAGAATTTAATGATTCGTCTATTACTAAAATGTATATTGTAAGTAATACGTAAGTGTTGTAAGTGATACTTTTAGTGAGCATTATTCATTGATACAAGTACCTGGCGAGGATAGTGCTAATATTCTTAATAACATTATATAACAATCATTTTAAAAGACTAACAATATAATTTACTATTCTTCTAATTCTAATTACTATCAATGTTAGTTGAAATTACTGTATTTATATAGCCGAAAATAATAAAATGTATGTTTTTATTTTAATTAGTAATGTCTTAAAGTATCATCTGCAAAAATACGAACAGAGGGAAGATATATAAAGTGCAATTAGTTGCTTGTAACACTCGAATGCCGAGCATATACGTGTGCCCGTGCTATCATAATAAGTTTTAAAGCAAATTCGTAGCACAATTAAGGGAGGTGCAATTAGTAGAGCGAGTTAAGCAGGTTACAATTACGATAACTATGGTACATAAAAGCAGTCAGTTAAACTCGTGTCAGTGTGTGCGATGCTAGAGGAAAGTTAGGCTACCCAAGTTTGGTAAGCACGGACATGAAAATAAACAGGTTACGCTGCAGCAAATACGTATATACGCGTCTCTATATCCGATGTTCTAATTAATTAAAAATCAATCTACGTACTTAGAATTATTTTAAATTATTCTTAAATTTCTATTTGTAATTAAATAAGTTGATGATATAATTTTAAAAATAATTATAATTTAATATTTACATATATATTACTGGAACGTATAAAAATGAAGTTAACAATCGTATCACGATATAAATTCTATTTTTGAATAGAGAATATATATGCAACAGGGAATTTTTTTCATATTTTTTATTATCACATCACAGTAAAATACTTAAGAGAATGAATCATAACAATATATTAGACATAAAATCGAAAACATAAAGGAAATTAGTGTTATGTGTTATAATAAAAAAAGATAATAAATTGCTTTCTACAATTAATTAAGAAAGCAAAATTGTGTAGAAATGTAAGTGATGCCAGTAGAGTCATTGTATGACATCAAGGGTCGCGAAAGCGAGTTGACGAGACAAAGTCGGGATGATAAAAATTTAGTTAAACAAAGAAAACTTCATTCACAGGAGAATCAAAAAAAATATTATTATAAAAACAGTTTTACTTTACAGTATATAATATAATATAAAATAATATAATTTAATTTAAAAGAAAATAGTTTTAATTCCAGGTTAATTAAAGAAAAATTAACCTGGCAGCAGTTTGGCAAGTGTCTTCCAGACACTTGTCAGATTGTGTTCCAAAAACGTGAAATTTTGGCATCGGAAATTAGTGAATTTCGTTGAGGTATTCCGTTTTTCGACAATTACTCGTGTTATCGTCTTTTTATAAAAAGTTATTTTATTCATTTTTATCATTGTTAGGTGGATTTTTCTGCTAGGTGTTATTAAAGTTTGTATATATAACTAAAACAGTTCAATATATTCGATTATTTTATCAATTCATATTGGGGTGGAAATCCGACCGAATACCTCCTCGTGGTCCCCTGGTTAACGGTAAAAGTTGGCGGTTTCCTTACACGGAGTAAAGTAAAAGGTGTTATATATATTCTTTAATATCTCATATACAGAGTGCCAGTGGCTTATAGCTTCGATTAAGAAGCTAAAAAACATTAATTTATGGTAAATCACTGTAAAACAGTGATCAATAGAAAGAGAGAGTAGTTGAACGCAAGGCTAATTTTTCAGACTCGATAAGACGTGTATACCATTTTTATATTAAGATATATATATATAATATGAACTAGATTAATTGTTAATATTATAATCATATAAATATGTGCAATACGCTTTTAATATACTTTGTTTTTTTTGCATACCTGAGATTCTTGACAAAGGTGATCAGCACTTCTAGATAATTCCGGAACCATACTTGTAAAACTAATGTCTGATAACATAATTCTTCTAGCTTCTGTAGTTTTTTCAGAAAGTCTAAGTTTCCCTGGACCAGGTATTCCAGTTGGAAGAGCGAATTTACTCGGTAATGTGGTAAAAGTATGCGCTACCTTATGCGCAAGGTAGCTTTCGGATCGCCATTGAGCCGGCAGTGCCGAAATATCAGTTTGTGCTCCAGATTCGCGTCGAGCGCCACAGGTACGATAGTCAACGACAGGCCTTAAAGGAGTATTCGACGCATTCATACCCCCGCTGCTTTTTCTACGACTATTCAATGCTAAAGCTTCTCTATGAATGATGGGTCTGTAAAAATTATGGTATAATTATTAAATATTTTTTATTATCTTTATAAAGTAATCTATTCAAAAATTAAAATCCATCATATTTAAAAAGTAACAAGTTACTTTATTAGTTGTATTAAAGTATTAAATTATTTCTATTTAATTAAGAACATAATTTAGATCATTTCAATTTTGAACTATAAAGATACGTAATTTCTTTAGTAATTACTGTATCATGTTTCCGTTAAAATTTCACGAATTTACAACTATCATTTTATTATTAGCATAACACGCTATTGATCTTTTATAACGTTTTTCTGTGATTAAAATGTTTCAATTTCTATTTTAATTGATTTTTTACTGATATTTTACTGGATGTAATAAAACCCAGCAATAATGTAGTTTGGAGTAAAAGTATGAAAGTGTTGCATAAATGGAAACAATACCGAAATATATGTTTGCTAATTCAAATTTAAAAGTTATTTCGAATTTTAATTGGCAATTATAAAAATCCATTATTTTACATTAATTTTAATTGCATAAAATTACTATTAAGTTACAAATATATAAACAATTCATAAACGTAATTTTTTATTTTTCATTTAATTTCAAATAAATTATCTCGAATTTCTCATTACAATCCAATTCCCGCCTTTTGACTCGTAGTCTTTTAGGTGTTAATTGAGTTTCATGATGTTCATTTAATGTCAGCAATCGATAAGCGCTGTTTGTAATTGTCTTCACAAGTTTTTACATTATGTTCGAATTACAATTAATAGAAAATTGTAATCCAAAGCTATGAATGAACGCGTTTCTGACTTCCATTTTCAAACAATAACAATGCAATTGAATTAACGTTTAACAAAAAACAATACCAAACGTTAGAAGTTTTAATTTAAAGAAAGAGAGAAAGAAGGAGACATCAATTGCTTCAAGCATTCGACCTTTAATTTGTTCTTTAATTACTATAGTAGAAAGCCATTCTTGGTTACGGTTATCGTACAGAGAAATACAATGATTTTTCTTTAAATAAGTTATTCTATGCAATTTATTCAAATTGAATAAAAATTTCATTGTAATATAAACTATAATTATGTTTTGAATATAAATTACTTTTGCGACAAGCATAATTTAAGAATAAGTTTCAGGAACAATATGAGTAATGAGACATGATTAGCATCAATATTGTAATAATTACATTGAAACGAACTCTTGTTACTTTGTCAATGTAGATAAACAATTGTTTACTGTTTCAATAAAATATTATAATCCGGACGAAACAAGAACAGTAACTTTTTAATATACAAATATAAAAATAGTAAAAAACTGCAATTCATAATATTTTAATTTTAATACTTTTACTTTCATATTCAAATATCAGCTTGTATTAATAACAATTAACGAAAAGTAAATTAACATTTTCGTTTGAATATAGATTGTTTTCAACGATAGCACTTTACAACGTCAGGTTTGATTAAATGACACGTAGAAATCGTATAAATTGAATACGAGCATAACCATATGTATTCAAGCATTGATACGGAAACTAGATAATAATGCAAAGAGTTGAATCGCAACTCACATGCAACTCCTAAAACCCTATCACGAAACGTCAACAGTATTCTGACCGAATTTCATTCGCGCGAAACTTTCATTTTTAGCTACACTAGAAAATGTGTATCTACTTCTTAGGCTTCATTTGGAGTTCAGATATAGCTATAAGAAATTATTAATTTTGAACAAAAGTCTTAAAGTTTCAAAAATGCAAAAATAACTGCAATTGTTATTGGTAATACAAACTTAAAAACAATTTTAGTGTAATTTTATTTCTAATGTGAAGAAAATTTTAGTAAGTCAATAGCTGAACTATTTTTTTCTTCATAGGTCAGAATATGTTTTCCCGTAGTGAATTTGGACGATAATCTGGAACCAACGAAATTATAGTCCGCTCGTTTATAATTTTAAGATATTCGAACTTTTTCTTCGTTACTTAATTATGGATGATGATAATATTGCATAAATTTATGCTCTATTTTTGGACAGTATGTGTCGCAAGCGTGAATCATCTATGCTTACTGGGGCGGGGGCAACTCCCCTAACTCTCTAGGCTGGTATAGCTAACGAAACAAACCATTTTGCAAAAAAGGGTGCATCAAGTAGGGTCGCATGTTTCTCTGCTAGGAGCTCCGCGTGCTCCATTTAATTAAACCAGATAATTCACAACTGCACGTATACTTAAATCCATCTTTTTCCATCTAGGGTGGCGGAAAAGACCTTGCTTAGCCCGAATATGTAATACAATTTACTGCATGAAAATGCAATTATTTCTGTAATGGTGATTGTTCGCGGAGAATTAGTTAAGAATTCGCATTCGGTATAAGAAACTGCAATGACTTCATATGTAAAATACCTACATAAGAAGGAGTTTAAATATTGGTTTACCAGCTGTTAAAATGTCATTATGCATTATACAACTTTAAGATGTAATTAAACATTTTTTATTGTTAAAGCAACTAATTTCTTAAAATTAAATAACTGAAAATTGAAAGTAATAGTTTTTAAAAATTATTTCATGCCTTAATATTCTTCATAAAATAAAATACCCAGATTTTCGAAACAAAGTAAAATGATTTTTCGATATTGTTCAAAACTTAACGTTGTGTTTATACTTGTTATTATTATTTTATTTTGGGCAATTAGAATAATAATTATAAATATAAACAATGAGCAATTGCAGTAGGTATAGATAATTGTATAAATGCATTTAATAAAAATAATTAAATCTAAAACAAATATATTCTTATATAAAAAATATACTTATTTTCTCTGTCGAGTTACCTGTAAGCCATCATAAATGGCGCGGCCAATGTGTTTCTACGAACACTATTCTTCACTGTCAGGTCCCCCGGTTCTTCTTCCAGAACCCCACATTTGCTAATATCTGTCTCGACTAAAACCGAACACTGCGACCACATTTTGTTCAGTCTCGTGTTGCTACTTTCGTCGAACCTATCGATGCTCTCTTCTCTATCAATACTCGAACTCTGTGATGAAACTGGCTCCTCCACAGACGAATTAATTTTATCTGCACCCCCGTTACAAACCAATTCTTCTGCCAAGTCAATAGACTTCGCATACTTGAGTGGCTGTACGTCTTCTTGGCACCGTGTTTCCAAACTTTTCGTGGCTTCTGGTTTTGGCCGTCGTTGTTGCTGAGGACGACGACGTTGTCTTCGCTGTCTACGTTCATCATTTTGCCAAGCCTCCTCGTTTTCCGTTATCGAAACCAAATCTTCCTGTAGTCCCACATTCTGGCACGTCTCGTCTGTCGTAAAAATAAGTTCTATATCGTCTAATTCTTCCGAATCATCTTCAGATTCAGTTCTGATTCCTGGCTGACGGTTTTCTTGGAGTTGCTGATCATCTCGTAGATTGTCATTGACTCCTTCACCTTCACTAAATACAGAATTATCACCTTCGGACACAGATTTTAAACTGATTTCTTCAGCGTCCTTATCACCAACTTCTAAATGATCAAGAGTAGCAGTCTTCTCATTGCTAGTATTTTCCTTAGATTCCGACTTCCTGTCATCATCAGAGCCATCAGAATCCGATGCGCAACTTCGCTTTATTTCAAAAACTGGTTTTCCGCTAGGTACTGACTTATCATCCTCACCCTTGTCTGATTCTTCTTCTAGGTTTTTGGTTAGAACCTCTTCTAGAGATTCTGCTTTCTCGGTTTTGGCGCTTTCTTCCATGTTGTCTCTAGTCAAAATAAAATTAAGAATATAGTAAGAAAAATTGTAAAAGCATGGAAAATATATTATTATAATAATAAATATATTATTATTATTATTATTATTATTAGAAATATTATAATATAGTATTATAATTTTTATTATAAGATTTTTTTATATAATATATTTATTTATAATAGTTTTATGAAGACCATTAGGAACAACAGAAATTCTATGATAGATTAGTTACGTGGTAGTGGTATCTTATTGGGATGATATATGATAAGTAATTTTTATTGATTTTGTTAAACCAATACAGTGTGGTCCTGTAGTTTGTGTGGTTTTTATTTGTAAAGAGTTTAATATTATCTCCTTGGTTTATGAAACCAATGTCAGACACTGTAGGACTGCCAAAAGTAGGCCATAACTTTTTTGATGTTGGTTTTAGAGTCTGTAAATCGGATACATGTTGGAAAATGCGCTGTGACCTTTTGTTCCTGATACAATTTATACAATTAGGCCAATACGAAACTTATGGTTAAGAAAATTAAATAGAAGTTTAGCTCAGTGATAAGACGTTAGACTATCATAGCCGATTTAAGAACTTTTTTTCTTTTTTTAAAGAAAAGTATCTATCTTTTTATTTGTTATGCATATGCGATATCAATTATTTTACAATACACAATATTACTGTGAAAATGAGGCTGTGTTATTAAAATATTTCACAAGTTGTTTGTATTTTGTTGAAATAATGACTATCTAAGTAACTCAGCAGGTGACACAATTATTTTTATCGCAGAAACTGCTTCTATTCCTGTTGAAAAAAGTACGAGAGACTAATTAGTTTGTATGAAACGATAACTAAAGTTCCTTTTTGATCAGCTACAACAGATTTCAATGTTTATTCTTTGATTTCTGCTTAGCTTTGAGTATTTTGTGCTTAATTATTCAAACACTTACCTTTTCTCGAATTGTGCCAATCGATCAGATGA
>JABFPK010000622.1:0-14507 GCA_022817445.1 Habroteleia sp. ZL-2020
GCTGATTTTCAGCTGGTGCGTGTCTTCAACCGGTTTTTGAGTAATTGAGAAACGATATCCGAGGTAACAGTAAACTCAACGAAATGCCTTAAAGTCAACTACTGCATTCCAGGGTAATCGACTTTTATGTACCTATTTTTAATTGAATTTTATAATTGTTTCAACTTCTGTAATTTCTCTCGGCGCAGCAGTGAAACGAGAATCTGGAATAAATTTTTCAACTGATTGTAAAACTCCATAATAAAACTTTCATGTCTTAAGAGTTCGTTAAAAAGGCGGTAAATTTAAATATTCAAACGGAACATTTGAATTAATTATATAGTTTTGCATTTCTATTAAGAGTGCAATTTAAAAGATGAAGCTTTAGGAATATCTAATGGCAAAAGTGTTTTTAAGCACGCCAAGTTATTGTTGCCGGCACCAAAAGGCAAAAGTTTCAATCGAAACGAGCGCCATTTTTTGAATTTAAGGGAAATTAATTGATTCGTTAATTACGATTCATTTTTTCTAGATTGTTCCATTAATCAATTGATTGAACATTCAATCAACCACAAAATTTAAATTAAAATTAAATTCAAAAATAAAAAAGTCGAAATAAAAATAATGGAAAGATAAAAATTAATTTTAAATTGTTTAACAAATTTTGTTTTTGCATTAAATTAAAATGGATCTTCTCTTAATCTGTGTAACTTTTTCTATCAATACAAGAACACGAAATAAGGAAAAGATTTTTCGATGGACAAAATTAAGCAATTGCAGTTAGGATTCACGTTTCCTTCGACATATCTATTGGCTGATTCAGTTCCATTCGAAAAAGCACTGTACCATATACGAGACGGGCTGATTAAAAGTATTCTCTCTCGCGCGTTGCGAATTGAAATTACGAAACCACGCCCGCCAGCGATCCACCCGAAACAATATTATAACTAAGTTCAACAAAACTATTTATGAATTATTTTCCATATTATATATTCAAAATGCATGCCGGCAACTCCACGCGATAATATATATTTTTTTTCAATTTACCATTGCGATTTGAAACGAAAAATGAGTTTTTTGCTTCTGTTGAATGCTTTTGAGCATGATACCATAAAAACGTCAATTTACGACAAATCGATTTTTATCCAAAGAAAGAAAATCAAAATATATACCGTGGCAACATATATAAACAAGTTTATTCGTCGAAAACTTTTATGATGGAATAACATTTAATATTCTTAATACGAATAACGTCATAAACCTAGTTTCCACTACTAAAAAATAACATTAACTATTAAAAGTCCATAAAATATTTTAACTACCGTTTCACATTTACAGAATGTTCATATTTGTTTAAATGAAAGTAGAAATAACGTTGAATATATTTTTATTATTTAATAAACAATATTCGCTTATTTAGCCAGTCAAGTCAGTGCATGCACACAACTTGCTCGCTAAGAGAGTCTGCAATGTACTTACTTAAGTTAAAAAGTAGGGTGAATTTTATGACGTGGTACCCTGCGTGGAAATGAACACTATTGCCATACTTATGCCTGCCCTAGTAGAAATTTACAACTGGTCCAGGACTGAGACAACGCCGACTACGACTGGGCGACAACAGTGTCAACTTTGATACTGTGTTGGGATGAAACTCAACCGGTTACTGACACAACTACAGAAACAATGGCTGACTCAAAATTGCTACATTAAATTTTTAAACTACCTATGTACAAATTTATATATGGCCCATATATGACTCATATATTTGAGTTAATACATATATGGGACATATATATTTGTAGATTCCCATTTATAGCCACATATATGATACATGTATGGCACATATATGGTACATATATGGAACATATAAAGCGCATATATAGCATATATATAGCACATATATGTTAAAAATATATATATGGAACATATATGTTTTTAGATTCCCATTTATAGCTACATATATGGCACACGTATCACACATATATGGTATATATATGGCACATATAAAGCACATATATAGCATATATATAGCACATATATGCGAAAAGTATATATATGGTACATATATGTTTGTGGATTTCCATTTATAGCTACAAATATGGCACATATATGGTATATATTTTAGTACATATAAAGCACATATATAACATATATATAACACATATATGTGAAAAATATATATATGGGACATATATGTTTGCGGATCCCCATTTATAGCTAAAAATATGGCACATATATGGGTACATTTACGGCACATATATGGTTACATTTATGGCACATATATATTCATTTTTATTTTTATTAATTGTTCTAGAATTAATAGCTGGTAAAGTAAGTTTGAAGAGGCTCGTTTCGACCGCAAAACATTATTTAACATTTCTGAAAACCACAGGCAACATTTTCTAGTATCAAAACAACTAAAATTACAAACGCTGATAAAAGTTGAAGCACCATATTAACAACTTGTCAATTGTTTGAACGAAATTGATTATTTTCTCTGATTTCGTTTAATATTTAGCCGCGTAAAGCACGAACGACATTGACGATTCCGCAAATCTAAGATCACGTTTCGTCGCCCGAACAATTAACTCAAATGAAATTCCTCTCGCGAGCCACGATTACGTGAAATTGCGCTTCAGAACGTCGGCCCAAGTGACGTACCACGCCGGGCGTACAAACGAAGAATTCATTTCCGTCGAAGTCCACGCTTGATTTAAGCAGTCACTACTTCGTAAGTGGAGGTTAAACGGCACCGGCTGCTTTGTATTATCGCGGCATTATATTCATTCTTGTCCGGCCTATTTCGTCGCTGCAGATAAATCTTATTTACGAGAGTCGATTTCTTGCCAAATGCTCTGAAAGCCCGGCGCGGTCGGCGTTGACGTTGCTGAGGGCTTACATTTCTTGGGATATTGCGCTCTCAAAAGTATGATTAAAGTGCGTTGCCAGACCCACGTAACGCTTCCCTTTTTCTGCCGACTCAATGTTCGCGTAATTTTCTCAAAGCACACGCAGAGCTTATGAAAAGCAACGATTTACTTGTAATTGAATCATTTTTGGTGAAATATAAATTTTGCGTAATAAGTATAGTATAATTTATATGAAAAATAGCTTGATGCAGCAAACTAGATATAAAGAGGTATTTGAAATATGCTGGAAATGAA
Organism: Habroteleia sp. ZL-2020; assembly: GCA_022817445.1. Taxonomy (NCBI): domain Eukaryota; kingdom Metazoa; phylum Arthropoda; class Insecta; order Hymenoptera; family Scelionidae; genus Habroteleia; species Habroteleia sp. ZL-2020. Next base: position 3,144 of record JABFPK010000622.1, read on the forward strand.
GTTGATTGGTTGAGAAATGAAAATTTGTCAAATTGACCACCTTAGAACACGCGATTTACCTAACAGAAATTATCATTGGCATAATAGAAATTTGTTTAAGTGATTTTAACGGATAGCCATAAATACGTATTTTAAACTATAAAAACATTAGCAGAACTCATATTCTGCATTGGTTTTTATCATTTAATTTCTGTTTTGACCAAGTCATGTGATATTTAATTCAATTCAATTTTCATTAAAAATAATTTTTTTTTTAGCATTAAAATAGTATAAATACGATTCTGCTAAATGAATAACTTTATTTAATTTAAGTTGTATATTTTACTTTTATTTTGTATACATTATTTACGTTAAATTAATTACTTTAGAGAAGCGAAATAACTTACAGTTAAGAATATCAAAAACATCTGAATTTTTAACGAACAGATCAAGTATTTATTAGAAAGAAGTAAATTTATTAAATTAAAGTTTCCCGTAAATTGCAAAATTATCATCTTTTTCTTTTATATTGCGTCTCCTGCAAAGGTATGTATATATGTGCTTATAATATATTCAATATATAACTACCAAAAATAAAAAAAAGTGAGAGAATACAGAATGAATTGTAAAGAAAAAGAAATATTGAAACTAAATAAAAAAAATTAGTCTGGCAACAGTTTGCATGGATCTTAATTATTATAATACTAATAAATCCATGCAAAATTATATATATGGCACATATATGATTAAATGTCGAATTAACAGCTATATAACAAATTTACAAATTTTGCTTTGCTTCAAATTTACCATTCTTCGCTATCTTTAAACTTCTTTGCACCATCAATTTTGTTGTATTCTCGAATTATGGCATGACGAATAAATTGTTATAAACTAAGAAATCCACGCGTATGGCCCACAGCAATAATACACAGAATATAATGTGCCTTTGCGCGTGGATATACGCTCAAATACGATTATTTCTTACTTGGTAAAACGCAGAGGTATAATACGAACAAATGAACGGTTATTGTTCGCCGTTGTAGATTTAAGGGTAGTCGTTGAAAACGTGTTTTCGGAATGAAATGCGAGGTGTCTGTATTACGCTTTCACGGGGAACAGACGTACAATGGTCACGTAACTCGAACCATTTCAATCGACTGGATCAATTTCGAGTCAATTTTCGATCCCTCGAGACACATGATTGCGAGATTATAGTGTTAATATGTTTGAAACTGAAACGACACGTTTATGTTGCAATGTAACTGTTTTCGGAACGTTCGACGTTTAGCAAGTTCAACGTTATTGAATGAAAAATCCAGAAAATCTAGCGAACATTCGCACTTCTTATCATAAAAATTATTAATGCTCAAGAATTTTTCACTGAGAACCATAAACGATAAAAACAGTTGAAGTCGGAAACTCTTACTATTTGTGTAAACATTGAAATAAATATAATGCTTCGAAATTAGTTCAATTATTTTACAGAATGCATGCATATAATCTTTTATAAAATATATTAAATAACTTAAAAAAATAAAAAAAAACAATCTATGTAAAAATTTATATGTGGGACATATATGGCATATATATAGCAACATATATGGTACATATATGACATATATATGGGAACATATATGTTTGTGGATTTCATGTATGACTACATATATGGCACATATATGATTAAATATATGGCACATATATGACTACATATATGACTACATATATGACTAAATATATGACTATTTAGTATATTATATATTTATATGGCACATATATGACACATGACTGTGAATGTCATATATGGCAGCATATATATCTGTCGAGTTCATATATGGCTACATATATGGCTCAGATATGTTCATTTTCACATGGGAAGGAGCAGTATGGCATGGGACTGGATGTCGGACACAATCCAGCCATGTGCCACTTTTTTGCCAGACTTGTTGCAGACCTGTGCCACATTGTTTGGATTTTTGTCTATTTTACAGTATGGCATCAGACTGGCATAGGTCTGGCAGCGGTGTGGCATGTGGCTGACACGTGCCCACTCCATGCCATTGCTCCTTTTCACGCTGTTATATTCGATTTCTTTTGTTACTGTATCCAAAAATACAAGTTTTCAGATAAATTGATTATTTCTAAGAGTATATTAGTCTACAAACCGGAATTATTATATATATTATATAATGGTGTAGTATGCGACCTCACGCCAATTACATCGTATAATCCATTTATGCACTACATTGAATAATTTATATTAATCCGTATTATCAAAGGTTTACCATTTTAATATCAATTAATCTACGTTAGACAGCGCATGCTCTAATTCGAGTAAAAAATGCACTCTACTTTAAGAGATAATTATAGCAGTTATGTTTGTATTATTATTTTCGAATTATCATGATTCTATCGTCATTTATTTTTAATAATTAGTAAATGTTCGTTCCATGCAAAAACCTGTTTCCTAAGTAAATGTATGTTACCCAAACAACACTTTTTGCACTTATTATTATTCGACCAAAACAGAGAAGCAATAAGTATATTTTATTGTTCAAAAAAACTTGTTTTTTGTTCGTTTGCCTTTGGGCTATAAATCTGAGTTTAATTACACATTTGGTAAACAAATAAGCATGCAAAATGAAAGTAAAATGAATTTTTATAGCAATATCTGTCTGATGAGCAGTTAAGAAATGTAGACAAAGAAGAAGTTTTGCGCGGTTGACTTTATTATTACAAGAGAAACTTATTTTGAGAAGTTTACTCACGTTGGAAATGGGGCATAACTTGATTTTATCTGACTTCATGACGTAACAAGTTTCTTACCTAAAACATAAATAACGAACGATCAGAAATGTGCTGTAATACACGAAAATATGTGTGCATTTTCATTTCGTGACTGTGAGCCCACAAATGTTCGCAAATGAGCGTTTCATTAGCGAACAAGAGGGATGTAATTTTTTAAGGCACTGCAACGCTTTTTTTCCAAAACGAGTGTAATTAGCTATTCATAGTCTAGTAATTAACAAATTGTTGAAATATATATCAGAATGCGACTGCAGTGTCTTAATTAGATAAAAAAAACTCTATAATTTTGCATTCTTAATCAAATTATTATTTTATTACGAATAATTGCAACCAATTTTTTTTTTACAATTTGTCTCTTACATTTTGAAGAAATATTGAAAACTAGAGAACTTGCAAAATTATTGGAATAATAAAGTTCAGTTCAAGATATTTATTTTTTCAATCGTGCTTGATTAAATATTGCAGTCAATTAAAGAAACGAATGACTGTTAATTTCAAATATAATTATTTTTCAAATTTAATTAAAAAATCACTACAGTCAGAAAAAAATTTTATTATGTGCAACTAAATAGTTTGGTTGGCTATAATTAGTTTACCCAAACAAAATTAGTTGGTTGACATAACAAAATATTTTCTTGTAAATATTAAAACTTACTAAAAAATAATAGAGCGGATATTTTTAATATTTTCTTGATATTTATACATTTTGTTTTATATTTCTAAATATTTCATTTTCCCCAAAATATATATTTCTGAAGTATTTTTTATTTATTATATATATTATAATTTTTTATTCATTCCTTAAATATTTATTAAATATTAAATTAGTAATGTGTATCTTCAAAGGTCTAGTGTTTAAAGCGTTCCACTGACACCGCAGCATCCCGAGTTCGAAAATCCTACACCGCGCGATGTTTTTTTGCACGAAATAATTGTACAATTACAAAAATGTATACGATAACTTCATCTGTCTTAGAGTTTATTACTGTATTTGTATCTATAGCATGGTATATCAACTAAAATTTTTGGTTGAGATAATTTAGTTATGCTTTTGTTAAACGAACAAAATTATTTAGTTGTGTGAACCAAATATTTGGTGGATCATATTTACAATAATTTATACTAAATTATTTTGTGTTGGGAAAAACAAATTTTTGTTGACACAACAAAAGATTTTTATTATTAAACTGCGCTCTTAAAGGAAAATTGTAAATAGCAAGCAGATTCAATTTTTGTTATAAAGTGATTCTGTCTCTGATAATTTAAATTGAAATCGACCATGCATTGGCCAATTCGCATATTTCCCGACAAACTTATCACTTTATCTCGAACTTTGTCGAGACCCCAACACTAAAATCTTGTGAACCCTAGCCCGCGTGTTTCTCATTACCCTCGCCTTACAATCACCCGAAGTGAATTTACAAATGATTCAACTAAGCCAAATTAAATTCAAAATAACGTAAATAGCGTTACGAGATTTAGAAACAATTTGCCGTCGGTACAACCTCGTTCGTTTCGAAAAACTGACAGAGAGGTAAATTCGTCGATGCTATTACTAAGTTAGAAAACCCGCTGGATCGAATTAGAGCTGCTGTCAAATGAAATTTAGTCATTTTGAAACCGACGTTGCGGAAAAGAGGAAAAAAAAACGAAAATAGTACAATTCGCATGCACCGCTAACATTTTTGGAATTTAAATATAAATAAATAATATTACAAAAACTCATATTTAATTTCGTAAATATTTGTACACAATTATAAACATAAACTTAAAAAAAAAGGTAAACAATAATATTACAGGTCAAATAATCACACGTAAATAAAGTATACATCATCAAATTGAGTTAATTTCGTAGCACTTCAAACTGCATTTAAATTGTTCATTGCGTTCAAGTCGAATTAATTTAATTTCGCGAGTCGCTGAAATCTGATGGTAAATAATGATCCGATTAATTAAAAAAAAATTGGGAAAAACAATTCAACTTGCCTCAGCACTTTAATAAGGAAGTTATCAGTTCCGTTCGGGCAACTATCATTGTATCGTCGACGTATTTTTTTTTTGTCGCAATAATAAATGGTTGCGAGTCGACAGGAGCCTAATTAAATTTGCTATGGGAGGAACGTCTAATTACATGATTCATTGAACTCGCTTAACTTTAACTCGGAAAACTGTCTTTCCGGTTTTCGGAAATGAAAAAAAAAAAACATATTCGCGACGATAAAATTACGAGGCCGCAGTCCGCCACTCTTCTGTTTTAACGAACGACGGATGTAACGAAGAGGTAATTTACTAAACGTCGAAGGGTTTCAGGATAATCCCAACTTTCGCCAACGACCGCGACTGGTTCCTTTGGAAACGGATCATTTTCAGCCGGCGCATATATCACCGCGAACGAACGATCGCGGATATTCAAACATTTGGATTTCGAGCGCAACGCCCAGAGTGAATATAAAAATTGGCAGAGTGTAAAAAAGTATGACACATTATTCCAGCGGGTGCGTTTTTTGTTCGTCGCTCCTAACCAGAAATTTAATTGGCGTTCCGATCGAAAGCGCGATAAGCATGGACGTGATACGGATTTGTTATTATTAAGGGGCTTATCAAATGGCGACACTTTAATCAATTGTGGCATGAAATTATCGAGTGCGACTTGATTTTGTAAACCATTAAATCGCAGATCTAAAATTTCGAACGCTTGATACGACGCGCAACAATTAATATCGTAGCTTCGACTGGTCCGAAATTAATTTAATGAATGGCATTCGAGACACTTAAATGAGGTTATATGGTTTTCCTTAATTGAACGTAATGTGGTTTAACGAAACAAAAGTTTATTTTCATGCTTTCGCAAATCCCTTGCTTATTTTGGAAGCGCCGAATAAATTGTTTTGCGTTCATTAAAACTTGATATCCATGCTAGTCGGAGAAATCCATCTAATCTTTCGCAGAGCTTAGAGGCATTGTCTTCCACAATCTCTGCCTCCATCTTCTAATTAACCATATATCAAACTCCATGAATCTGATTACAGTCGAAACCAAAAAATCCCTCTTGTTGAGAGAATAAAAACGGTGTATTCAACCGAACGACATCATTGTCTTTATCCCTCACTATCAATCGTCTGACCAAAGGTCTTTTTTCGGTGGCTCACGTAACGCGTCGGATAGAACACGAATACCGAATTCCGCATTGGAACTACCTGATAAAACCATTAAATTCGCAAGAGACAAGAGATAACAATTTCACTCTCTTTTGCAAATGCCGCGACTACTTTATTAAAACTATGCGCAATTTGGTTGAATGTGAAAATGCTGGACTTTACATGTAAAATCAATTACTGCCGCAAGTAATTTCGCTAATTCATATCATATTTTCGACTATAATATTACAAAATAATTTAAAAGGTATCCAAAAAATATACATTTGCAGATTACTTTTTAGAATTTGCAATGCGAATAATAATTAGACTTTATAATAATAAAATTGCAATATATTAATAATTTTGTTAAAAAAAAAGAATTTCCAAACTAAGTTGTTTCGAGATATGAACAAACGAAAAAACGCATGAAACAAGGGGAATTAATTTCCTAAAACAATAAGAATAAAGATTTTCTATCTTATACCTGCGTGGAAATACTATGGCATAAGTATGGTATAAAAGGCTGGATCACAATGGCGTGCCATTACGCCATACTATCCCCATACATATGCCAGCTTGCGTCAGTAGAATCTGGTTGGCCACATTGCAAACGTGGCCCTGGTCGGGACGAAACATGGCAAACAGGATGACAGTTTTCCTTGTCGGGCCCACGCCAGGTTCATAACAAATAACACACCAGACCCCAAAACCGCATTTAACGCCGGACAATATAGTGGTCCTAATATGGATTTACTTAAGCGACCATGGCTGAATACCTTCAGAAAATCACCCAAGGAGAATTTATGACCGGGCTGAATCGTGGCCCAGACAGGGCAACCCTGTTGTCAGACATTGTCCAGGATCCAGGATCTCGAAGGATTGTTTGCCTTTTTTCCTATAATTGCCAGCCGAACGCCACACTTTACAGTGTGGCAACATGCTGCATAAGTCTGGCAATAGTATGGCACAAGACTGGCTCGCGATTATGACCCCGCCTTATGCCATACAGTTCATTTCTACGAAAAACTGTTTCAGAGTCTAGTTGAGTTCCAAATTTGTTACTTCGCTAAACCAAAAGAATCATTGTATTTATTGATTAACGACGTGAAATTTACTACGTTAAATACTCAATTTAAGCAAAAGGAATTAAGGCGACCCAGATGCCAGGGACCTTTGTCGAACATTGCAAAATAAATTGTTCTTTGCGTATCGCGTTGCTCTATTTATTCTATTTTCTCCCCAGCGGATTCTCTAGTAAAACGACGCGATACACTAACGCAATCTGTTTCCATCGAAACTCTCATGAGATATCGAGTTCGGACACTTCGAACAAGAGATTCGTTGCACTATGTCGTTACTCGTAGATTAATCAAACGGATAGGCAGGCGGGCACGAGGATAAGATAAGAGAGAGACAATGCAAGCGCTCTCCTTTTATCACGGAATTAATTAAGGAAATGCCTTTATTTGACGTTAAGATTTGTACTTTGTCAAATTAAAAAACGCAACAGAACGCGTGACAAACTTCGCACAATTGCATTCGAATTGAAAGAAAATATTTGTCGGGCTGTTGTTTCCCCGCGACGAAAATCGACCGGCAAAAAGACGCCACGATTTCGAAATGACGTTATTTAAATTTATTCGCTGGCTTTAATTTTGATGGACTCGTCGCGAGTATTTCTCTAATGAATTACGTGATGGAACTATCAAGTTTCGTTATTAAAGTTGTAGGAAAAGTTTCGCCTTGCGGTCATTCTGTTTCCCCATTCAAAAACCGAATATAACGATCTTTGATTCGTCGGTCGCCCACTTCGTCACATGTCAAATAATAATTCGCCAAGTTTTTCGCGTCGGGTCATGAAAATCCGAAATTCATCCTTTCCATTGTGCCAGAACGAATTACGAATTGTGCAGCGCTACTACCTAATTATTATTATTATTATATTTAAAACGAAACGCAGATGAGATTTTGCAAACGGTGTAACGGTCTGTAATTATCGCGTTATAATTAAGTTAATTACATTGTTCCTGTTTAGTTAATTAATTGTAATTTAAATTTTATCGCTTAATTTTTCCTGCAACCAGTTTAATATTGCATTTGTTTTAATGACTGTTGGCGATAATGAACAAAGATTAATACTTGTTATTATCAAAAGGCATTTTCACGTAAACATTAAACAAAACTTTCCGTCTGATTTTTAATTCGAATAATTAGACCGGCGGAAATGGATCGGGGCGTAACGCCGGAAATCGTAATGGCCCGATCGCGTTCCCAATTCTGACCGAAGCCATACCCTGGCAGAAATGAAATCGAGTTGGTCACATTGCAAACGCGGCCCTGGTCAGGATGAAACATGGTAAACAGGATGACAGTTTTCCTTATCAGGCCCACACCAGGTCCATAACAAATAATACATCAGATCCGAAACCGCATGTGTCGGGCAATATAGTGGTCCTGGGCAGAAATGCCCCTAAAAGGCCCTGATATGGATTTAATTAAGGGGCCATGGCTGAATACCTTTAGATAATCATAAGACGGTTAACTAATTTGAACCAAATAAAATTATCCCTGGTAGAAATTAAATTAGGTTGGCCACGTTACAAACCTGGCCCTGGTCAGGATGAAACATGGCAAACGGGATAACAGTTTTCCTTGCCGGGCCCACACCAGGTCCATAACAAATAATATATCAGGCCCCGAAACCGCATGTGCCGAGCAATATAGTGGCCCCGAACAGGAATGCCCTATAAGGGCCTTGATATGGATTTAATTAAGGGGCCATGGCTGAATACCTTCAGATAATCATAAGACGGTTAACTAATTTGAACCAAATAAAATTATCCTACCCGGATAAGAAAATAGGCTTCCCGATGGGGGCCATTCTCATGCCCGACTTCACATGTGCATAAGGGCCCCGTACTGGTGGCATGGATACCAGTTCAGGAACAAATTTCTACTAGGGTACCGATGCCTGACTACCCCCCTTCTCTTATTACCGGGAGTGTTACGAAAATTGAAATATAGAATAACTTTTTCTGCGTCATTGCGCAAAATTTGCTTGCATGCCATTAGTGTTACGAAAACCGAAATACCGCCAAATGAAATGAAAGAGAAAAGCTACGTCTCGTTCTCTCTCCGAAAAATTCCATTTGCTAATAAATGGAATTCATTTCTGTAAATAATGAAAATCATTTGCTGTATGCAGAAAAACTTTTTGCTATAATGAGCTTCCTTAACAACGTCAATATTTCTGCTCGAACCCATTTTTAAATTCCCCGAAAAATCTGCGCGCCGTTTTCGTTCATACTCCGCAAAAAATTAAAGTTTACTTAATTCCGTATAATAATATCTTTAGCGATTCGCGTTAACCGAGTTACTCAACGACCAATCTCGACCACGAGGACAAATCAAAATTGACGCGTGTTTTCATTCGCGAATTTGCTATCCGTTCTTTCAAGCATTTCAACATTTGATATTGTAATTGATACGGCAGCTTGAACGCGCCACTCATGATATAATTGGTACACGTTGATCACGGTGGCTCGTTAAAAAGTAATTATGACGTATTGCGATCACTTCGCAAAAAGCATTTCTATCTGCCTCTTATCGTTATGGCAATATTCTTCAATTTCCTCTTTGCTCGTCCCTCTCTCTCTGTTCCTTGTTTCGTTTCAACCGTTGTTTATTCAATGACTCGAGGCTTATTTCTCAATGGCAAAAACAATTTTCAACATCTGCAAGTCGCAACGCTGATAAGAATGGAGATTCAAATTAATTTTAAAAATGATACCGGGAAAACCGAATCGTTGAACTAACGATCTACACGACGACACTCCAGCTGCATATGTAACACTGATTAATTGACATTCGAACAGTAAATTGAACTCGATATCTGCAGTTTGCACAAGTTGCAAGAGACATCGTGTAGTCTTATCCACAACGAAGCCAATTTAATTTTTAAATTGCTTTGTTCTGCGGGAAATGGATACATGCATATTCAATAATTCGTACGAGTTCAAATATATTTACAAAAGTCTAAAAGCGACCATCCGCGCAGTCGGTTTCTTAAGAAGAAATAAGTTTAATTTTGACAATGAATTATTTGTAGGTTTATTGATAACTTTTAATTGAATTTACCGTTGACGTGTATAATTAAATATTGCTTGGTTATTAAAATGAAATTTCTTAAAATAAGAGAGACGATTCTTTGAATAAATCAGACACTCGACACCTTTTTAACTGTTCGAATGATTGTAATAATTTTCTGTGATTAATAATTCACCATTCGATGAGTTGTAACAGAATTATTTGCGAGGATACGTGATAATGGAGGGGTTTTATTGTTCCTTTTCGTTGCTGCATAGGCTTCGCGGAATAAACTATGAAAGGCGAGTAGGCTTTTATTAGGCTTTAGTATTATTATGATGGTGCTATCCCAAGTGTATATGGATAATGTTTTAAAAAATTCAGACAAAAATCGTCTAGCTGCTAAATTATATGATTTGTAATATGATTAAAGTCAGATGTTGAAATACAATATTTGATCCCGCGCGGAAAAAAATTAAATTTATTTATTAAAATAAAAAAGTATATAATTTTTTAAATAATTTTATTTAAAAATATTTATTATATTTAATAAATATTTAATTTAATAAATATTTAATATTTAACATTTATTAAATTTTAATTTATTTATTAAATTTGTAAAATAATTTCTAAACAAATTTATCCTTTATAGGTCTTGAACTCTTGTCTCTGACATGATAATCCATCATCTTATCGCTGAGCTAAACTTCTATTTGGTTTTCTTAACCATAAGTTGAATCATATTGAATGATTGTCAATTGTTGATCTGTCTTTGAGTAGAAAATTTGACTATCAAAACCAAAGAGAAGTTTACCGTTGTGGTAAGATGTTGAGTTGTAACATCAGAGGCAAAAGTTCAAGACTTGTAAAAGGACAATTTTTTGTAGAAATTATTTTACAAATATTTTTCCCTCGTGACATATGATTGCAAAATTTTAAATTAATTTGATTTATATAAATATTATATGAACAATTAGGTTCAATTTTTTGAGGAAATGCTGTAATTTATTTTGTTAAATCGAACAGTGCTGTGAATTTACTATGCTAGATGTCTGAGTATTTGTTTGATGAAATAGATTTAAAAACTAGATTCAAGAAGCTGTATATTACAAATTATAACTTAAACAAATAATACGTATTCCTTATTATGGACACACCTGGATTGAAATGATGATTCACAAGTATCTTTTCAGACTCCGTTACACAATTCGGCTTTAAACTTCTTTGATTGAACTAAAATTTTGATGAACGCGCTACCGTCCGAGTAAAACAAAGAGACGAACGTGCGAACGAGAGGGAGAATTCATCGGTTGGTGAAAAATTTGTACAACCCGCCAGGGACCTCTCGAAGTGAAGT
>JABFPK010000623.1:0-14506 GCA_022817445.1 Habroteleia sp. ZL-2020
CATACACAAAGAGATATTGTATATAAATGTGAACACAGAAAGACTTATTTGAAATTAGCTTTGTCTAAATTTATATTAAAACTATAACTATATATTATTTTTCTGCACGTATACATTTCGAATTATTATTTAACTTATATTTATCCCAAGTTTTTTTTAAAATATTATATTACATATCTAAAGAATAATTATAAGATTATAATCACATTAAAATTTTTCAGAGATCTTAACCTCTGCTGAAAAAACAATTATTAAAATAAAAACATTCTAATAATATAGATATATGATATCTACTGAAGATAATTATTTTCGTAATAAATATATGATTATATTTTCGTCGACTATAAAAAATCAATTTAAAATAAACAGATGATTTAGATGGTTCCAGTCGTAAAATCCCATAGATTTTGCAAATTTCCATAATCTCTTTCGGTACTGATTATGAGTTTTTTTCAATTGCAAATATTTTTTTTATAACAATGTAGAATGTAATTTCATTAATATATTTTAATATTTAGCAGAGAAATTTAAATAAATACAATTAGGAAAATTTGAAAAACCTCGGGAAAATCTAAGAAAAAAATGTTTCTTAATCATTTTTCAAAGAGGAATAGAATTATCGCAGATGGAACACCAGACACAAATTTTCATAAATATAGTTGCAACCCAATTGCTCTAAACTAAAAAGTTAAATGTCTTATTCAACTTAAGAATAGCAACACCCTGGCAAAAGATATCCCCTTATTTTCTCTTGTAATTATGAATCACAGAAAGGAATATGACGTAAAGGAAGCAATATGAAATGGTAAGACATTGTTATAACATAAATTATATTATACTAATACTTGCTAACTTGGTTACAATTTAAAGATGTACATGGAGAAAAATGATATGTTGAATTAAGCGCAAATGTCATTAGTGTAAATAATAATGTAAATGTTATTATGTAACTATTTTGTCAACATTAATCTTATGTAAATGCTATATAAATTTTTATATATTATAAGTATATTTTATGTTGGGGAGTAACATCTCTCAGTTTTATGCATCATATTACCGACGGCGTTGACAATAGCGCCAACACAGATTTATATTGTTACTAACAAAACGTTTATAAATATAATAGAAATTACGAAAATCACATACACTTTTATGTGACGTCACATAATTATTTTCTTGATGTTCTTATAATTTTTAAGTAAAATTTTTATTTTGTTTTACGTAAGTTTCTACGTAAATGTTATGTAGTTTAATCTTAAATTTGTTGTTAATAATTCTTTAATGTATAAAAGTCAGTTTTATATGTTTTTAAATTTTGTATAAATGGTTTTACGCCAAAAAGTATTGCATTGCGTTTTTACATATGCATTTTGTATTATTTAATTGAGGAAACGTATGCTTTTTTTATTAAAGACGTAAAGTTGTTTGAAATATAAATTCAAATGCTGATTTCATTTAATAACATTACGTAATTAAAGATAGATTTTATATGTGCTTTTAATACATATATTTAATGTAATCAGGTGTTATGAAAAAGTATATAAAATAAAATACGTTTTAATATAGGCAATGACTGTAAAATCTTTAATTCATCATATTTCATACACATACACGATTTTAGAATATTAAATTGGAACTAATTAATTATTACATATTAAGTATTTCTACAAAAAACTTATTAGAGTAATATTAACATATAATAACTCGAGTTAGTTTAATGAATGTATAACGTTTTCAGTTTTTATTGAACATTTTAAATAAATATCATTGATAATGATACTGTTTTAGAAAATGAAAAATAATACAATTGTATTATTTTTTAGGAAAATATATAAAAGATATTTCTATTTTTCTTAGAAGTTATACATTAAAATCAAATTTTTCGATCTTACTGATTCATAATTATGATAGTCATTTTAACGCGTGCAAAATTAATTAAACTCCAATTATAGTGAAAATTAAATAATAATATCCCCCCTACGTAGTATAAAGGTCACTATATATTTTTAAATGTTTCTATCATATATATTTTACGACGGAGATAGAATGGCGCGCTGATTTTATGGCGATATAAAATTGTTTGCAATAAATTTACAAACATGTTTAGAACATGTCTTATTTATCAATAAAATATCAAAACAAATTATTAACTAATATTTATCATTACGTGAAAATAATGTATGTTTTATTCTAAAAAGATTTAATTTTTGGTATTAATGTAATAACTTTCGTTTTACTTATTTATTTGTTAAGTTCTATATTTCTAATTTATAACTGTGCTTAATTATAGTTTTTCTAACAATTTTAATATTAAATTAACTTTTGTAAGAATAAATTATATTACATTTTATTAAGTAAAAAGTATTATTTAAAATGGATTTTTATTTCACACTGTCGATAAATTTCAAAATATAATTTGGCTATTTAAAACCGATGAAATGATGAAATATTGAATATTGAAATATATAATTAAATTATGAACTGAACACTAAAATGTACTCGAAAATTCTGAAATGGAGAAAAAAGGCTTCAATCAAGAATTGAGGAGTGGAAAATGGAAATAAGATTTATTTAAGTAAGGAGGACTTCGTTTCGATAAATAAAAGTAAAAGAAATAAAATCGCATTGATTGTTTTTGTTATAGATTCAAAGAAGGCTACTTACAGTTATAAAAAGAGGGTTGATAAAATTTAGAAAAAAATCATTGCTATTTTATTTGATAGAAATCACGAAAACTTGTATTGATGTGTCTGACATTGTATTAATGATTCTGTGTATATATATATATATATATATATATATATACACAGATATCGAAGTAGTATAGTAACTTGTACATTACGAACAAGAGGTTTTTTGTATAATGAAATTATATATTCAGTATTCTATTAACATTAGTAATGTTACATTTATGTTTCAAAATCAGACGAACAATGTTTTTTACCTTTTTATTTTTATATGTAAAAAATATATAATATTTCAATGCAAAAACAATAAAATAATTATGCGTACAAAAGTATATAAATATAAATATATACATCTTGAAATTTTTGAATGCAAAATATTTATAAATGAATTATTTTTATTTATAGTATAATAATTTAATGACAAAGTCAGGGAAAACTTTCAATGTAGTTTATATAAATAATAATTTGTTATGGTATTTATTTCTTATTATTTAACTTATTTATTTGCATTTTATGAACTTGATATTTGTATTTTAATTGTTCTTATTTATAGTGTTACTAAATTCAAACAGTATGACTTGGGTATAAGGAAAAAATAAAAATGTGCAAACGCCACACCCTTGAATGCACGCGTTTATCTTCTATAATAATTCACACTTTAAATAGTCTCTATTCATTAGTAAATGAATGACATAGAAATAAAATGAAGCTTCCGTCATAAGTGCAAATTTTTCGTTATATTAGTATTTTCATGGTTCTTATAGTTCTGTCGTAAACATTTCAAATAATTGTTTATCATTGTTATTATCAGGGATTATATTTAAAATATAATATAATATAATAAAATATAAAATTAGAATTTTTGTTTTTATTAAGTGCAAAAAATCTTTTAAGATTATTGATTGTTTCATTTGATGTTTTAACAACCAATAAGACCAATTATTATGACATATTTTGAAGAGGCTGCAAAACTTTAAATATTACAATCTAATAATAATTAAGAAATTTTATTTCACATATCGGTAAGAAATTTTGTAATATAATGGTAGAAATTTCAATTCTAAAATGTTTTATAATTTCAATTGTTGTTAGTAAAAATTAGCTAAAATTGAACATATCATTTTCAATTAAATAATAAATACACTTTATTTGTTGATTTATATCATTCATGAATAATACAAAAAAAATTAAATTAATTTTTTAATTAATATAAGACTTAAATTAGCTTGTAATAATTATTTATTATAAAATTTATTTTTGTATGTATAAATATATTATTTATTCATATAAATGTTAAATAAAAATTTGAATTAAGTTTGAACAATAAACAGTAAAAAAAATCTTTTCCAGTAATGTTTATTTTTGGAAACTATACAACTGATTAGTTTAGCACTTACATTGTTTTATTCATATTTTAAATTAAATTATCAGACAAATGACGTGTTAACGTCTGGAAGAAAGGCCATATGGTAATCATTTTATTTGACAATTCTACAACTTAATGCGCGTAACGCTTAAAATATACGTTCCGATTCGCCGATTATTATTCTGGTCGCCATGCATTCGCGTAAATTTCGATAAGTCCTGACAAATCCAAGGCGTATAAGATGTTGCAGAGTGCGTTTACATTGCTTACATTATTGAAAGTTGATAAAAACAAGTCAAAACTATTTTGAAGCAATCAATTGTTTTATTGATTTTTTTGTCAGAAATAATAATTGAAGATGATAAATCATATCAGAAACGAACTTTGAGATATTAGTGAAAAGGAGTTCATGGGAATTGCTTTATTAAATTCGAGATAACTTTCTGCATATTTGCGTAAAATTTAATTTATAATTATAATTATAGGTTCGAATAAATGATATAAACAAATGAATAAAGTAATTACAAAAACGATCTCGTGAAAGTAATGTTTTTATTTTTTATCAGGAAAACGTTTTGTTTAATTAATATCAGTATTTTGTATTTTTATGTAAATATATATTTTTGTAAGAAAATGAATATATTTTACTCGCACATATTGAATTTTCTATAACATATAATAATATATATTATATATTTAAAATGATTTCTGATTTAATTTAAAATGTCTTTGAAATTATATAATGTATATAAATTTAATTTTCCTTTTTTTAGTATACGAATATATTTAATTGAAATTGTGAATTATGTTGTAATTGTTTTCAAAGTAAGTAATTAGTACGAAAAAATGTACCCGTTGTCTGGTTCTACGAGTTATATTTATAATGAATATTTCTTTTTGCGTCAACTATCATTTAACTTATGCCCGCAGTGAACAATAAGAATATGAAGTACCTCCGCAAATAATAAAACAGCGATAATACTACGGTAACGGTGGTCATGATGACCTACATATGACAGAAATATAGAACTTCGGGCAAATGGTTACACCAAATAAGATGATTGAACGACAAATAGGTGTTTTAGATGTTTTTTAGGTGTTGTATGAAACTATTTACGAAATATCACTTTATCATTTTTAAAAGTAAATAATTTAATTTGAAAAGTAATTTCAAATATTTATTTCATATATTTTAATCGCTTATATATACATGTATATACACTCACGGGAAAAAACGCACCACTTTAAAATGCAATAAAAATACCAAATTTTTTAAAAAAAGGATAATAAATTTCAAAAATCCATAACTTCGCGCCAAAAAATCCTAGCTACTTGACTTGTTTTTTAGTTTGAAGGAAAATTAATGAACTTTAACTCCCTGATATCTAATTGAAGCAAAAAAAATTTTTTACTGCGGTACAAGTGCGCAAATTTGGACATTTTTTTATACTTTTGACACCACTTTTTCTTCGGGGGGCAGAAGAGAATTATGATTTATATGACCGTAAAAAAAAAAGTTTTCAGCTATTCAGATGTCAAAGTATTACCCAATTTGAATCATATTCAACCAAGAAATATCACTTCAAAAATTCGGTATTTTTAGTGCATTTTAAAGTGATGCGTTTTTTTCCGCGAGTGTATATAATGACAGCTATAAATATAGTTGCAGCAAGTTAAAAACGTTTTCTATGTGTATTTTACCCATTGAAAGTTTTAAATATATGTATTTAAATGATTTTATAATGTAACTCTCATGCGGGAACCACATTAATAAAAGAAATATTAAAAATGGATAAATTTAATACAATCAACAGATAAATTTTCTTTTATTTCGTTTCATTTAAGAGTGAATGTGTGAAGTAATGTTTACCTTTTTAGTGCGAAATAAAGCCGCAGCGGTGATCAGATTCCCAGGTATGCCAATAAGCATAAAAAGAGCACAGCAACTAGCCGCAAAGTACAGAAGCCACGGAGGATAGTCGTTGAAAAGAATTGCTGAGCCCGGATCCTCTATAACTTCCTCAATTTCGAAATCACTGATATTCGATTCCGTGTCATTGTTTCCCATCCAATATTCCAGCATCTGTGAAACCCATTTTCTTAAATGGCAGAAGTTACCTACGTGATCTTAATTACAATTATAGAAATGTATAATGTTCGTGCTTAATATATAATTACCATGTGTCCAATTTCCAACATGAGTATCTTCAACGTATTATTATTTTTCTTACAAATAAAACTTTTATTTAATTAGGAATGGATTATAATTAGAATAAATATGTGCGGGAGACAAATGGAAAATATTAATATTTCATTTAAAATAGAAACATATTTAGTTACTATACGATTTTCATAACGATTAATTTATTTATCAGACCCAAAACATGAGAAAATATGTTTTTAATTAAAAATTTTATAATTGCGTTAATCATATTATAAAAATGCATAAATTTACAACAAAATGTTAATAAATTACGAAATTGTTAAAAAATATTTATATATGCCAATCAAATATTTATAATATTTTTATTATTTCATTTCAAATTAATTTATTAATACCTCAAATGTCATTAACTTTTACTATTGAAATGTCTACTTAAAATAAAATCGATTTATTGATTAGCTTATAAATAAAAACCTTAATTTGGAACTTTTGTTTGTATACAATAATAGACAAACACTTCGGTAACGGTTCATTAGTGCATTTTAAAATTGCAGTTGGAAATTTATCTATATTTGTATCTGTCAGTCATTGATCTTGCATATGGAGATGCGAAAATAGGCATCCCAAATGTATCTTGAAATAGACACGCGAAAGTACACACAACGTACTTCCCATTTCATTCTGTACAATGAATCGTAACTGAGTGTATTAAATACTTGCAAACCTTGCAATTTTTTCAAATCAGACACATTGCACACCCACGTTCATTTCTGTTTAAAAAAAAATAATTTTTCAATAAATTTTATAATACAAAATTTTAGTAAATTACAAGCAAACGAAGCTTAATTTTATAACATTTAACCTATAGTATAATTTTATATTTAAAATAATTTTGTGATATATATATATATATTAAATATTTTTTAACTAAATAAAACTAAAATATTTTTAGTCTAATATATTTTTCCGAAATAAATTTGTATTGAATACTTTCGTTTTTATCTAAAAGCACATGCTCTAATAACATAGTTATTACGATATATATATGCTATTAAGAGGCATGTGTATATTTTGAATACATTTTTAAATTGTTTCAAATTAACTATACTTTAAATTTTATTTGGAATGAAAAGAAAATATATATGTTTGAATTTGTTTAGACATTGAATGCATTTGTTATTCTTGACATTATTTTATATTTATATCTATATGTGTGATTCAAATTACTTAATGTAAATATTCTCAAACTATTAAACATACATTGTGAAAAAAGAATTGTATAAATATTACTATCTTATTCAACTGCTACAGCGAAAGTATACTTTAAACAATATAAATATACTATTTCAGATTTAAATTGAATTATCTCAGACATACACACAATAATTCGTTAGCTTTTGAAAATATATCCACTCATTAAAGTTATAGTAATTTGTATAATTCTTTTTCTCGGTCTAATTTTCATGTCATGTGTTTGTTAGTTTGTTCTTCCAGCTTTTATTAATTATTATCAATTGATTAAAGTGACGAAAAATGAAACGTTGTATTCTCAATTAATTATCCACGTGTTTTTATTATTACAAATTTAATATTACATGTTTACATTACTTATTTTAATTCTAATCTATAGATTATATATATTATACATAGATTATTTAATGGCAATATTTCTCGAAATTCAACAATTATATAGTAATAATTGCTATTTAGTACAATTTTTATAATATTGTGTGCATACTATATTTTAGTTGAAACTAAATAAATATAAACAATTTTGAGATAATTGTATTATTATATTAAATATTGGAAGATCATATTTTTGTGATTAGATTCTACAATTATATCTGCTAACTTGGAAAATATCCATTTATTTTTCTTTCTCAAAAAGCAGAGTTTTATATTTAGAAAAGAAAACTGATTAGAAATATATATGCAATTCAATTAAAAAATTAATATAATTTTTCATTTACTGATCATTTAATTTAGCTATCCTATAAACACCCTCAACATATATTCTCATTTTAAATTTATTTAGAATAATTTATTTTATATTTGGTATCTGTACTTATGACTATATGATGAAAATAACAATGATATTTGTGTTTTAAACATAAATTTTACAAATAAGCAATAATAAAATAATTACCTTTAACAGATCTGACTTGTTTCTTGAACTGTTTTTTTTAATTTTTCTTTAACTTTTCAATCATTTTTACAAGTTTTAGTTTGTTTTATTATTTTCTTTATCAAGAAAGAACTCATTTTTTGCCAAGAAAAATAAATTGTTTAGACAATAATTATAAATAGAATTATAAATATAAAAGAAAAAAATTTAACACAGACATTTTTTTTTATTTTGAAAAGGTTTTTATACTTGATAACACATAATGAACAGAGAAATGTGAAATTAAAATAACATTTATTGCACCATTTTTGCAAACTATATTTAAGCGCCACTAAAAGTACAATGACGTATCGCGAAATCACGTGCTCGAATGATTATATTATAAGTTCGTATACCCGCATATCACAAGCTCTGGTAAATGACTGAGTCAAAACTAGCTCTAAGATACGATATCCTGGTCCAAAGCGAGGCGCTTGCGCAGACCATTTTTTATTATGCATCGTCTATAAACAGCTTGGTAAAAAATTGGGGTGAACAAACGTCAAAATGCATCTATTATAAAAGCATTCCAACACATCTCAAAAGAAAAAGGTAAGAAAATAAACTCAATTTGACAACTGATTATTTTTCAGAATAATTTCAGAAAATAATTTAAAAATATTTATTTTTTAGCGTGATAATCTTTGTTATTATTAATTACATTAACTATATTTACGTTACGAATTTTATTTTGTAGAATATAATATATAAATATAAGTTTTGAAATCCTACATTTTAAAATCCTTGATTGTAGAAATAAAGATTGTTATAAATGTATTTGAAATCACATTCATGTGATTATCTTTTATATCTATATATATGTAATATCTGTTACTAATGATTATTATTATATAAATATTATATTAAAATTAAAATGTTAAATGTATTAAAATTCAACTTTTCATGAAATATATTATTTTTAAAAACATTATAACATTTATTGATATTCTTTTTAAGGACTTTTATCTCGTGCGTTAGGAATTGTACATTCTATCTTCTTCAATTATACAAAAAAATTACAATAGCTTTTTTGGCAAAAAATGACCATTCTACTCAAGATAAACAATCACCATCGCCATGCAAGACAAAAAATTCTCCGAATCTCGATTACTCTATAAAATATCCTAAATATATAAAATTCCTCGGGTATTAGAAGTACTATGTATTTTACTCACATCAAACAAAAATTATAATACAAATTATTCAAGAAACACTATATATTGTTATAATAATTCTATTAATGTTATTATTAATTTTATTATTGTTATTATTATTATTATTATTATTATTATGTAGAACATTTCAAAAATAAAAGAATTTAATTCCAATGAATATATTTCTAATATTACTGCTCCTATTATACTGAAACCAGTCATACTCATCTTCCAATACAGTCCGCATATACAGGAGTTACAATATTAAAAATTTTCATTTCTTTCAAATATTTTATTAAGAAATGAAAAATTTAATTATAAAGCTAAATAATCCTTTTCACAATAACATTTATACTAGTAACCGAAATAAATTATTTAATTAACTTTTCATTTCTATTTTACTTTTTACAATAAAATGATTTGAGGAACAAATTGATGAGATAGAATTTAAAAAATAATTCCTTCGTTGAAAGCAAGAATTTTCTCATTAAAATCATTAAAAGTGGTAAACCATTTTAGGAGAAAAAAGAACTATGCATGGGTTGATGCGACGCACATGTGTTCGAACTAAGTCTACCGTTGATGAGAAAACTCGCACCAGCATGTGGAATAGCATGCCATAACTTGGATTCTCTCTTGTCACCCTTTTGAGCAACGAATTATCGCTTTCTTTTTTTGTCGTGTCTGTGTTGGAAATATCTTCCGGTCTGATAAGAACTACGGAAATTCAGAATAATATATCGTGCAAGAATGGTTTAATCGTCTAAAAATAAGTTCGATTGCTTTATTTATTAAAAGAAATAATAATAATCAATCAAAAATTCAATAGGAAATTAGATTAAAAATAATCTTATTTCAATTTTCACTTTATTTATAATTTTTAAAATAAAGTATTATTATTATTATTATTCAAAAAGTATTATTATTATTATTCAAAAAGTATTATATAAAGTATTATTTAAAGTATTATATATTATTATTCATATTTATCTTAAATTGTACATTTTTATACAAATTTTTCTTTATTAGATTTCATAAACAAATAATAACAAATCCAGATAAATTCTACACAAAATATAGAAATATTTGAAACCAAAATATTCGCCAATAAAAATGTATTATATGTTGTACGACACTCGTATGAGAAACTGACTTTCACCGTGAATTATATGAAATACATTGTCTTGGAGGACACGTGCACAGCTTGCCTAAGGCTTATTCCGAGCACGATCTCAGATTTCAAGACAGTGGATCCGAAGTCTGGGCCACAATCAATGTGTTTCCGGCACGTCAAGTGTTCTGTCAAATGCGTTGGTGGCTCATAATGATCCTTCACGTGTTGTGATACTAATGTAATTTATGGGACCATCAGACAATTGTGGAGACGCGAAGCAATATTTTGATGTTTCCTGCAAACTATTTTAACTTAATAATGAGTTTCTTTAAGTCATTTATGTTCACTCGACCACGTCAAGAAGTAGACCTTTTCATCATTTTCAACATTTATCGCAAATTTTAAGCTTTACAAAGTTGCTCAAATTAAATAAAATTATTAAATCATTTGAAGCGTTATTATACTTCAGCTTAAAATATAGTTCAAACGAAACAAGTTATTAATAATTATTATTAATATAAAATCAATTACTTGTTTATAATTGCTAATATGTTTGTATCTAACATTTTATTATAGATTAAATATTTGTCTAGAAGACTTCATTAAAAAAGCATTATATGCCTAATTTTTGGCGAAACAAAAAGAAACATTTAATTAATCTAGAATATTTCATTTGAAAAATTATAAAATATAATCTATATATATTTTTATTCAATATAAATTAAGAAGAAGTATTATTATATTAATGTTGCAATAATTCTCAACATTAACATTTATATTGGTATTGGAGAGAACACTATAATCATTTATATTAACTTATTCTTTGAAGATTAAGTGTATTCTAATCACATGATACATATTTTATTAAAATTAGTTTATTTGTTAGTTTCAAAGTATAATTCCAATTCGAGTGAGAGAAAGCCAGGTCCTTCACCCGCAATTGAAACATTTGGTTCTTTGATTGCTTAAACAAAGAAACTGGAAAGACAAACATTTTGTGATATGACGTAAAAGGAGTACACCCTTCGGAAAGGTCAGAGTATTTTACTTAGTCTCTCAAACGCGCATCATAAATATTTATATGCGATGTAAGTCAATCAGTAACGTGCGTTGTTTTATATAACAAATTTTGGCTTTAAGTAATTCAGTTTTAGAACGGAAAATTTATTACAGAAATTATAAATATTATTCAATACAAATTAATTATATTGAAATAAAAATATTTATAATTACATTAAAATATCAATAATCATTATTACTGGCTATGCGGTAATAACAAAATACAAAAAATCTGTATTAAAACTATATTATAAATATAAATCGTTTTATACCTATATAATAATTTTAAAAACGCGAAAAGTATGAAAAAATTCGCAATTTTTTAAATAAAAATGTAAAAGAAAAGTTTAACATTGATTTAAATAAAATTTTCAATTCTTTATATAAACCCTTTTTTTAAATTATTAAGTTGATTGAGAAAGTGTGTATTTTTTTAGCAATTGCATATCTTCTTTCATAAATATTTCTTAAATTTAGTTTATTTTCTATAAGCGAGCTATAACTAATTCATTATACTGACAAAATTTTATACATAATAATTGGTTTCAGTTAATATAGAACTCAATTTCTTAACACTCATTACTCCCAATTTGGTGTATCCTTGCTCCTTAACTTAGACACCAATTTCCTGTGATATGAACTGGTAATTAAGCAAATAGATATAACGCTCTCGTTTCTCATTCGAAACACTTATTAGACGAATTAAGCAACATAAAAGTTCACTTCGAATAGACGCTCGTTCGTCAGAAAAATAAGTCACTATGTGTACGGCGTCATTCTTTTAAAGTTTAATGTTCGAATCTGGGTTGTTGGGTGGAAGTTGTCCCTTCACATCCTTTTTAAAAATAATTATATTTTGTCTAGAGGAAATGTAGAGGGGTAAATGGAGAGAGAATTTTTGCAGGAAGTCAACATTCAGTTACAATAAACTATGACAATAATAATGAACCTTTAGTCTGTTTTACAGGATTTTAATATTTATAGGAGATTTAGTTATATAATTTTAAAAAACTATCAACTAATAATGATATAAATTATATATAATGTTGGTTTACGTTTTATATTTTTCATAAATATAACACTCATTAATAACTAACAATAAACTCCATTTATTTTAAATTAATTTTATGATAGGAACATATTTATACTTATTTTATATATAAAATTATTTAAAATAATAGTTATGAATAGTCAGAAATCGTTATTTATAATATATAGATTAATGGAAAAATAAATGAATAACAATTTATTTAAAAATAACTATTTTTGCTATATATTAAAAATATAATTTATTGTCATCATTGTCATATGAAATGTTTATTACTATATTCATATACTTTGATTGCGGTAAAGAGGATATAGTTATCTTTCTTAGATGTATTAAATAGTTGAATTTATTTTGAAGTCTAATTTTTAATTTTCTTTAAATTATTGAAAACGCCTTAATTGATTTTTCAATTTTTAATGTAAAAAACTGAATAGTTTTTCTATTCGAGATAAAAGAAGTGATAAGTCTTTGTATATATATAATGCTTATTTTCAGTTCTCTTATTCATTTGAGAAGTATTTTTCAGTCATATATATTAAGAATTATACCCACACTGCAAGCATTATAAAATTACTACAGGTAAGTGAATATTATAAATAAAATAACATAAGTATCATTATAATATTAAATAATAATAGCAATTATCATTATTAATTAATATTATGTAGTACATTTTATATATTATTATTGTTATTATAAGTTAATCACTTGATATTTTTCTATCTAAATATTTGCAAAAGGCATATTGTTTTTATAAAAAATACAATTATGCAAATAATTCTATTATACACGATAATGAACTCCCAACTGCATGTGAGATATTCTGTCTATCAAGAAACTCGTATTCCAAGCATCAGAATTACAGATCCGTGCTTCGTCATCGCGCAGTTACGCATTTACTCCAAGGTACAAGGAAACACCTGAGACTGATTCATGTTATACGTGTTCGATAAAGAAAAAAATCTTTCACATTCTACTCGGTTGTTATAAAATTCAAAGCGATTTGCAGTTATAGAACCAAGTCGAATAGTGTCCGAGTTTGTCATCAGTGTCCCCACCAAACCAACTCAATACAACTAGTACAACACGATTTGACAGAACCACAGAACTCGCGCCAGCAGTGTTTCGATGATACTTGTCGCGCGCTCATTACGAAATGCCGGTCCTATAAATTTGGCCTAGGTCGCGGACAAGTTAAAGCTGTAATTTCTAATTATATAATTAAATATTTTCGATATAAAAATGTTTACCTTAAAAGTGATTGAAAAACGTAATTTTTAATACAAAAAGTGAAGTGCGTTATTTTTTTAACTTCTCCCGAGCTATCAAATTAATTGCTAATTCTTTTTTAAACTTACATCAATTTTGACAAGTAGACCAAGTGATAAATTTATCAAGAGCAATCTTTGAAATGCATTTTGAAAAGTGGTTCTCAAAAGTGAATTTCAAGTCATCGTTATTAAAATTTGAAAAACATGAAGCGGTACATATCCAAGAAAAGGAGAATTTGAAGTTTTGAAAATTGAGTGTAAAGAAATGTATAATAAATAAAATCTGTAAAGAGAAATTGTGCCCGATTCTAGTCCAGGATAATAAATTCCAAATTTGGATTAAGAAGTAGTGCGAACCATTTGCTTAACAATACTTATTGTCTAATATTGGATTAAAGCTGTCAACATTATACTTTGCAAAAGCAAGTGATATATTACTTTTTAACCAGAATCAATCATCGACTGGAGCAGTTCAAATT
>JABFPK010000624.1:0-14495 GCA_022817445.1 Habroteleia sp. ZL-2020
TTGTAAACTAATGTTTACATGAACTAATGAAATGTTTAATTTCAAATAAATTTACAGTTACGCAAAACTTGGGTGACGCCTCTGATCTGGGAAAAGGGTTATTGACAACGTTTCCATGCATTGAAGACGATTCAATGGCTAATACTTTGCAAAATAATGGTGGTCAATGGTCAATCATTAAAGAAGAAATGGAGGATGATAAATTAATACCAGTAATGCCCAGTGGCTGGTTGGATTTGCCAGCACTAGATCTACCGGAAATCGGGTATCAAGCAACCGAAAAAACTGAAAATATCGCACCTATAACATTATCTGAGGTTGAAAATCAAGAAGCCATCGACATTCTCCGTAACATCAACACAGGAAATGGAAAGTTTGATCTCATATCTTACTTGTATGAGGTATATATCTGCATTAATATCTTACTGTAAAACACTTATTAATGATATTATCATATTATAAAATACTTATCCTTAACTAACTGACTGCTAAAATATATCAAAACTAACCATCTGTATCTAATAATAATATTATTATTATTATTTAAATTATCCCATATTCTATTAAACATTTAAATGTTGTGATTGCATTTACAAATCCTTTGAATACAAGTTATACATCCAGTTTAATAAGCTATGTTTCTCAAAATAAATTTTTCTGGGATTAATTAAATACTTTTAATATATATTGCCATTGCTATAGATATTGCTAAGAATTTTTTGTTTGTCTAAAACTGATAATTATAATTTTAACTTATGTAAACATGAAAATTACAAACTATAGCAATTATTTTATATAATGAATGAAATACGCATTATTTGCATATGTCCTACAGTTATACTTAGTTTAAAAGTATTTGGACAACTGTCAAATTTCAATTATGGAAAATTTCGCAACAATAATTAATGCTATAACATTTATATAATTGGTACAAAGAAAACACATTTCAATTAATGTCATAATTTATATAAAGATACTTTATACCTGGAAAATAACATTATGTATGCACTTTAAGTCAAGTATTATAATATACGTAATAAAGAAAAAAGTCTACTTATACACGAATAGGTATTAATATATAATTATATCATTTTACATATATGTATACGTAAATATTAATTAAAAGGATTTACATATATATATTTGAAAAAAAATATTTATTTTCATTATAATTGAGGAATATTGAAAATATGTAATCTGAAATGATTTTTTTCGTATTTTAATATTTTTTTCTTTTATATAATCATTTATAAGGTAATTAATATTGAAAAGAAAATATGATAAACTTATAAACATTATAATATATCTTACAAAATGGTTTAAATGAATATGTCACATTGACTTAGGAATTTAAAAAAGAAATAAAACTTACAATTATTGATAAGAATACTGCCAATGCAATTTGTTCTACGTCACTAACCTTGCTTTATATTCCGTTATATATAATAAAACTAATAAAGAAAAAAGTTATTCTGTAGATAAGAATCACTTATACTGGATTCCATATTCTATTCTATATATCAATACTGGATATTCTATATTGCATATTTCTTTACATATGTAATAATAAAATACATATCCAAATACAATTCTATTATTGAATTTGCAGGAGGAAAACGAGATGTCTGCCTCATCGTTATTGAAAAACGTAAAGCAGGATCCCGAAGCGGACAGTTGTGCGCCAAGTTATCGATCGGACGACTGTCAGTCGTACAGAAGTTCATCATCCACCTCAGCATCAAACATTGATTCTTTGGAAAAGACTTTACAAGAGACCACAAGCACCGGCGGCAGACAATCTCGACGCCTTAAGAAGCGTAAATATGATTATGATGAAGATTATGAAGAGGAAACGTCATGTTCATACGATAAATGCGAACGCAATGAAAGCTACCGAGACGCGCAATCTGGCAACTACCGTGAATCACGCGAGAAAAATAACGAGGCCTCGCGCAAGTCGCGCATGAACAAGAAAGCGAAAGAAATAGAAATGATGATGGAGGCCGAGAAGCTGGAGAAAGACAACCGTATTTTAAAGATGAAAGTAGAGCAACTGGAGAAGCTGGTGATGACAATGCGCAAAACATTGCTCGAGTCTGCATTAAGCAAGCGGAATCGGCATTGAATTTGCAATTGTCTGGAAAGCGATGATGTTGAATACAATTAATTGTAATGTTGTTTCGTTTCGAATGCGTTAATGAAGTTATTAAATAATTAAAAATAGCAATTAAAAGCTGATGTAGAAGAGGCGTCGATTGGAGATGGGATCTACATATGTTTTCGTGTCCTAATCCAATCACTTCAGACGATGTCTTTTGTAGTCGGACATGCATCTTACAACCCGATATGCAAGGATTCCTAAATCGCAAAGTTTCTGTCATTGGGGGAAAATAATTAATTATTCATTTTGGACATTTTTTATAAACAATTTTAATTATTTACTTTCTTTACTTAGAATAGAAAATTTAATAAAGTTGATGACTACAGAGAATTTAATTGATAGAAAACATTTTTGAATATTTTAGAAATTTATAATCAATTATTATTGTTTGAATATGTATACAATTTTTGTTGTACCGCAGTTGAAATCAAGAATAGTTTAAATTATTGCGATTTAATTTATTGTATGCATGCCGGGAAACAAATATTTTTTGTTATTTAAAATAGCAGTGTCACAATACACTTCAATTTTTAATTATTCTGATAATTTGTACACTTTCAAATTGAGTGACGCATACAAAAATGATTTTGTGAGTATTGTATACGTATCGTGTAAGACGTGACATTTGTTTACAGCGTTTACACGATAGAAACATTAAGTGCTTTGATACACATCTCAACACCAGTGATAACTAATCTTCGCAAGTTTCGTGTCCTTCAGAGGTTCGTTACCATTAAAGATTAAAATTATGCTACTAATATAAGCAAAAGATAAAAATGACGCCAATTAATTGGCGATATAGACGAAGTAAAAAAAATCTATAAGAATACGACGTTATGCAAAACAAAGTAAAAATATATATAAAAACTGTTATCTAATATCCCTAAAAATAACTATCTTTTATAACAGTAATTGCAAAATGAACTTGGAAGTTTTGTGACAAGGTTTGCAAATTGGCAAAACATTTTCGTTCGTCGTTTCAATAAAGTATGCTAAAAAGATTCGAGTTTTGCAATCATGTTACAAATTCAAGTAAAGTTTATATTTTGGTTATGGAATGCATGATATAAGAAATATATTACGAACTAAAGTGTCGTCTTCAAAAATTATTATACAAAATCGATTTTGTATAACAATATATAACGAAGGCCGAAAAATATTGTAATGATGGCCTAGCAATATTATTTTTCCATAAAATGCATAAAACATTCCTAATTTTTCATTTTCTAGATTGAGAATAATATGTAAAACAATGAAAGAAAAGAACTATATAAATAATAAAATTATGGAATGTTTATTTAGCAATAAGATATTAATTTCTCTTAGTTACATTATATGAATTATTTTCTTACATGTTTAAACATATAATGGAAGGTGTTTTTTTCAAATATACGCTTTTATCTATGTGCATAAATATTTTGGTTTAAAAAACGAATTATCAAAATACTCCTTCCACGTAATTAATGATTTTGTTACATCTCTTAAACAAAGTGTAATAATATAAGTTAAAGAATATATTATTGACAAAATTAATTGTACGTGTTTCATTAACTGCATTCCGTTATTATTTAATATTACAACATGATGTTTTATTTATTATTATTATTTATAAGAAATCTTTTGTCTTTTTTAAAAGAAATTTAGTGCGATGTTTCAGTGACATTTTAACAGAGTTACAGATTTTATTTAATTTAAGGTGAAATGTAAAATTTGATAGAACAGAGTTAATTTTTTTTTTGTTATTAAAAATCTGAAGATAATTTTTTTACTTAATAAGAGAACACTGTGCTAAATAAATAAATATAAAAATATACAAATATAATTTTTTGCTACAGTGATATCGTTGATTATATATTACCAAATTTGTGTAAATTGACCTTGATATAGTAAATAATACTTAATTTTTCACTTTAAAGACAATGCGATTTGATAATTTTCTCTTTTTCCTTTTTATGTTGCTGAAAAAAAATTTAATAAAAATAAACAGTCAATTAATTTAACTTATTCCAACTGTGTTTACAAAATCAAAAGCTCTGCGCCGGTGAATGCTAAGACAGAGACATTCGACCTCGATGTCATGTCTATGGATAGGTTTGAGTGTATGTGATACTGTGCATGAATAATAATATAGCATTATTAAAAACAAATATTTTACTCAAAAATATATTCGTTTGAATAAAATAGTGAAGAACGCTAAACATAAATAAACATGAGAGAATAATGACTTTCTATTTCTTTGTTTATATTTCTCTTGTGTTTTTCTAATTCTATATAATAATATTCTATAATAAACTTATAATATAGTTCATATTAAATATTTTTATAATTTTTCTTAATATGTGCATTCTGTATTTAATTAATATAATATTATTTATGTTTCCATGAAATTTATATGAAAAATGAAATATTTAATTTTTTGTTATGAATTTTATTTTCAACATATTTTATTAGTTACATGTTTATTTTATAAATTATAACAGAACTTTCAATCTTACTCTAAAAATAATTTTGTCTAATAATTATTTTTAGAATAAGATTGAAAGTTCTGTTATAATAATAAAGCTTAAAGTTTAAAATTTCGAGAAATATAAATATATATCTGTTTCACATTATTCTTCGTCAATAATGTTACTTACTAAGATTTCTTTTTGATTCTTGGAATTTAATATTTGCACACCACCGACTTATTGAAAAGTTAGATTTGTAACTATCATTTCCCAAATCCATCACCATTGCATTGCATAGTTCATTACCGTATTATCAATTCACTAATGGGAGTTACTGGTCTGAGCTTTTCTGTACATTGGGCATTCATTGGTGAATTGATAAGACGATAGTGATGACATAAAGCAGCAGAAAAGGGAAAAGAAAGTTAGTTTAAGAGCCGACTTTCCGACATGTCAGTATATGCTATATCGGTAGTGCGCGAACATCCACAATGAATACGGGAAAAATAAAACATGGAATCAGTATTTCCTTCCAGTATCGAAAACAAATTAAGACATTAAATATATAAATATGTTAAATTAATACAGTGAAACAAGAATATAAGATCTGTCTTTGTCTGTTTCATATATTTGTTTTGGTTTTTAGTATGACCTTATCTCTTGTTTTCAATCGCGAAACCACACTGATTCGGTATTTTATTTCTCCTTACGTTACGTGTGACGGCGTGTACGGTGTGTGTGATGCGTGAACAGTGCTACGACGACGTGGACAGTGCTTAACAATGGAATTCCAGTTGCAACATGATAGCGCCCTGTTTGCAAAATGTAAGTTCAATAATTTTATTAAGATTATAATAGAAATTATATATAATGTTATTAAATTAAAGTAAGCCAAATTAAATATAAATTATAATAATTTTAATTTAAATTAAAGTAAGTCAAATTAAATATAAATTATAATAATTTTCATTCTGTTTCATGTACGGCAATAGACGTCGATTGATGAGTAACTATAATTTTAACAATGCATGATTTATACTCAAAAAGTTTATGACAATAGTTGTACATAATTTATACGCGCCACCAATTAATGGCAATCAAAAATTATAGCAACCAGACATCTATCTCTTAGCACGTCATTTAGCGCCATTGGTAAAAATAACCCGAACTAAACCTAAACTAAATGGGTTTAGTTAGATTAGAAGTTATTTGATATACAGGGTGGTACACAAAAAGCCTGGAAACGGTCAAATATATCGCGAAATACACATAGGAAAGAGAAATAAAAAAATATTTATGCAATATTTTTAAAAAAGCTATCCAACTGCACTATAAACTTGAGCCTCCCCGCGAATAGGGGAGGTGGCAACTTTAAATTCTTAAATAGAAACCCCTATTTTTTATTACAGATTCGGATAGTACTTAAAGTATGAAAATTTGATTTGAAACATTTTTTTATTCTTGATAGATGGCGCTGCAATCGTAAAAATACCAATTTTTGTACTTTTCAAAACATAACACAAGTAAGTGGAAACTACGTGTTCAGTAATTGAAGAAAGTACTAACAGTGCTAAATTTAAGCCCTTTCTACTGTAAGAGTGGAAAGACAAATTTTTTGGAATTGCACAAAATGTATACAGGCATAGTAATTTAGTAGTTTTCTGCTCTCTTCGGGGTGCTTCTTTATGGTGAGTCCTCTTAACTCTCACCTACGAAGTGCTTGTTTTAAGTGTGTATCACTTGATGAGATGTGCGAATTGTTCCCCATTTGCCATTTGACCATCACATAATGCTGGTAAAAGTTATTTTAAACATTCTGCCTCATTTGTGGTGTAATTAAATGTACTTGCTGCACGATGCGATCGGTTAGTTCTTCTGCATTCATTGGTTTTGTAGCGTACATTATATTTTTTAAATACCTCCAAAGAAAGTAATCTAATGGTGATAAATTTGGAGATTTTGGTGTGACTATTCAATCGTACCATTCCTTCCAATCCATTGATTTTCAAACGTTGCATTTACGTAATTTCACACAGGGTTTGCGTAATGAGGATGGACACAGTCGTGCTGAAACTAACATTTTCTAAGTCTCTAAATCAAATTTTCGTTATAGGTAACGCTAAACATAGTTTTGTACAAAGACATGTCTGTCTTCATTTTGTGCAATATCCAAAAAATTTGTTTTTCACTCTTACAGTAGAAAGTGCTTAAATTTAACACTGTTAGGTTAAGTTTACTGAACACGTAGTTTCCACTTGTGTTATGTTTTGAAAAGTACAAAAATTGGTATTTTTACGATTGAAGCGCCATCTATCAAGAATAAAAAAATGTTTCAAATCAAATTTTCATACTTTAAGTACTATCCGAATCTGTAATAAAAAATAGGGGTAAATAGGGTTCTATTTAAGAATTTAAAGTTGCCCTACTCGCGGGGGTGGGGTCGTGTCTAGGTTTAGTGTCGTTGGATAGCTTTCTTTAAAAATATTAGTTATATATTTTTTATTTCTCTTTCCTATGTATATTTCTCAATATATTTGACCGAGTTTTCAGACTTTGCACCACCCTGTATAGCATATACAACACTTAAAAATAACAATTTTACTCGAAAATTCATTAATATATTATTAAATTATTCATTAAGGTGAATGTTCAAGTCTGATGCAACGGGGTTAGGGTGTTTGTAAATATTTTTTTCCGCGTGATGAATTAATAATCAACAAGACCAGTCCACGATTCTTTATAAATAGGAGAATGACATAGTAAGTAAATAAATACTTTTAATAATGTAAATTTTCTTAATTCTTGGAACTTGTTTTTTTATCACCTCAGAAAGTAGTTCCAAACTTGCGCTAACAATACACCACAAAAAATGTTCCTTTTGCAAAAATAATATTCTCCCAGAGTGATAAAACCGCGGAAAAGTTTCAACTGATATTATTAGGTTTTTATAAGATATCTATTTCAAATAACCCTAATCTAGTAATAAACGCTTGAACCTTCACCTTAATGTATAAAATAGTGAAGGACACTAAATATAAATAAGCAAACTTGAGATATATTACTGACTTTCTTTTTCTTTGTTTATATTTATCTTGGGTTTTTATAATTCTATATAATGTTCTATAATGAACCTATAATAGTGTCCACATTAAATATTTGTATATTTTTTATATATATGTATTTTGCAATCTTATGTATACAACGCATATGTAACAGTTTGGCTGAAAATTTTATGGGTTAATATAGAAAAAAAATTTTTTTTGATAAAATTTAACTTCGTTATTCAAGATAGTTGCCTTCAAGGCCGATACATATAGATTTCAACGATTTTTCAACTTTTCGTTACCATTTTTGTAGTATGATTTTTCTTTAGCCGCGAATAGGCCTCTGTGCGTTTCGGCTATTACTTCTTCATTAGTGAATTGTGCTAAGTTTATGCAATTTAGTCATTCTTCTCATTAATTTTTTACACGGTGCTTTGTCTTGATGAAACAAGTTTTTTTTCGTCGCTTTATTTTCAGCCGACTGTTGCGCGTTTTTCCAAAACTTTGAAAAACGCAATTTGTCTAGCTGACTGACGAAAGAACTCTGGAGTATAATGATGTGTGGGTGGTAGTTATTTTGTCGAAAAATAATTTTATTGCCACTGTCAAATTATTAAAAAAATAATGTATGGAATTTCCTTTTTAACGAATTTTTATTTTATCGAATTCTCATTTTATCGAATTTTCATTTTATCGAATTTTCATTTTATCGAATTTTCATTTTATCGAATTTTCATTTTATCGAATTCTCATTTTATAGAATTCTCATTTTATCGAATTCTCATTTCATCGCCACTATCAATTTATCGAATTTATGCAATTTATGCAAACAAATTTATGTTCATTTTATATTTCAAAAGCATGAAATTTGGTCATCGTTTGGTCAAATTATCCCCTTATACGAGGAAAAATTATTATACCCCCCGTTACAACCATATTTCAGGATATCATTTTTTACAACGGTTATCTGAGGTTATCTTGCACTTTTCACAATCAAGTTTGGATATATTTATTTATATTCTTAAGACACGTCGATATATATTATTTATCTAATTTCTGTTTTGCAGATTCAGATTCTACGTCACAAAATATTTAGGTTTTATTTAAGTATTCTTTTTTAATGATAATTGTAAAAGTTATGAAAATTTTCATGTTTCAAATGTTTTACTTAAAATTTGTTATAACTTTTGAATTTATTATTGAAAAAAAAATATTTGTTAAATATAAACTACTGCGAGATGTAGAATCCAAATTCAATAAAAAAGTAGTTCAGATTTTAAAGTTTCTGCTGCTCGTTTAAAAATGGGCTCAGGGATGATTTATTTTTTAGCACAAGCTAAATGTTGAGGCTAAGCTATAATTACTTAAATATTTACATTAAGAATTTGAAAATAAAATTATTTCTTGAAAACAAAATTGATACTTTTGTATAAAAGTGCATTCGATGTATTATAATAGTTACCGTAATCTTTATTATATAATGTCTTTTAAAACAGCAGTTGCCACCTCCTTCATTTAAATTAGTACATCATGATGTGCAGTATGCTAGCAATGCTAGTGCGCATCTATACATGCGATTTTAGCGACATCTTAACTTATGCCGTCTTTGGTCACCTTCAATATCTTCTTTATATATTATATAGCTTTATAGTTTGAGCTGTGTTTTGTGTATGTGGAAAGTGTGAAAATGCACTTTAATTTTATTTTTGACATATATGTAATATTTATAAATGTTACTGAATATTAATTTGTATTATATACAACACTAGTATTACAACAAATTTCTATTATAAATAAAACGGGTTCATAACCGCATCATTTCTGTTATTTTCACCATATAAGTAATCTAAAAAAGTAAACAAAAACAAACATTTTTTAATTGAAATTAATATTTCAAATCTAATATCTAAAAATGGATAATAACATTGATAGTTCTACCATTTATAATTGGTAAGAATAAATAATATTTTTTATTATTTTTTTTTATTATTTTAATTTTCTAAAATGAATTTTAAGGTTATAATTTTAAAAACATTGATATAAAATTATAATTTGGTATTTAGGAACACTTGAGTGAAGCAGTAATAATGAACAAATAATAATAATAATAATAATAATAATAATACAAAAATAGCCGATAACTCAGTTCACATTTCTAAAACTATGCTGACCATAAAAATATCTTTATAAATAATAAAGAGAATAACAACACAAAATAATTATAGTATTTAGATTTATTCAATAATACAAATTTATTTATTTGAAATGAAATAATTAATGCCAAATAGTCTAATGTTTGCTGATTGCCAAATTAGAATATGACTTATTTCAATTTAAAATATTTATATTAAATAAAAGTATAGTTGTATCATTAGAGATATATATGGATATTCATTTATGATTATTATAAATTTTATTATTGCTATTATACTATCATTATATTATTTGATGAACAATTTTAAAATAATATATTTGTTATTATAATTTTACTAAACAAATTTCAGGTTTGATAAATGTGGTGTTATTTCGAACATAAGAACCCAACTCCGACAAAATTTAGTAAATGCTTTAAAATGCAAAAATATCAATTTAAGTCAGTCTCGTGTAAGATCAGCGAAGCAATATGTTCATGACCTTCTTATAGCTGAATACTTGTTAAAAACAAATTTTGTATATTCGTTATCTGTATTTACAAGTGAAGCACCTTTACCTGCTCATTTTGATCAACTTTTAACTTCTGACGATGAAAATAAAGTCGGAATATTGCAAAATGATTATTTACACCACACTTTGGAAACTTTAGGAATTAATCCTCAAGATCCCAAAGGAAGTTTTATTTTATCTGAATATGCTAAGAAAAATGAGTGTTTACTCATTTGCATATTAAAATGCCTTAGATTATGTTCCTTAGAAAGTTCAAGTCATAAAAATAGTACAAAATCACAGGAAGTAAAGGAAAAATGTTTCAGAGATAAATGCACGCAGACTAGTGGAATTAGTCATTGTGATAGATGTAAAGAAATGATTTACATAAAAAAGAAATTGGTAAGACAGAAAGAAGACTTTGATAAAGCATTAAATAAAAAGTTTGAAAAACTGAAGATTCAGGCTCAAACTGCTGATCAGCAACTAACTTTATTACAAGAAAAAATGGAACAAGCACAGGTATATTTATAACTTATTATTAATTAAACTTTGTGTTCACTTAATTAATGCCTAAAATGTATATTAATTATATTAAGATAATTAATAAATTAGATATGTCATAAAATATTGTTTACACTGTCATAATTACAAATATGAAGAATTTTATAATGGTAATAAACTTTCTTTCATTATAGATAATAATTTGAATGAATGTTGTCATTAAATATAATAAGAAAGTTAATATCCTGTTTTTTAGAGCTTCATGCAATCTTTAAATGCTAAACGAAAACAATTTTCTGAAGAAAAAAGGTTGGAAACAGAACGTCTTCATGAAAAGAAATTGGAATTGTTGCACAAAGAAGAATTTTTAACAAGGGAAACAAATAGGTTGATAAAAATACTAACTTTTAATAATTTTCTAATTTAATATAAAGATAAAAATTTAGAATAATTATTTAGTGATTAGAGGCATATGCTTAAAAAATAATAATAATATTATTATAATAATTAAAATTATTTCAAATAAAGAACTTCAAGGAATACTTTACACATATATATTTAGAAGTTTATTATTTAATGTTTTAGATTAGAAATAGAAAGAAACAGTTATAAGCAATTTGAAGACAATTTACAAAGATTGCAAAATGAATTAACAAAAATTAAACGAGGTTTATCCGATGACGAGACGAAAACAAATTATGATACGAGAGATAGAGAAGTACAAACAGATGTTCAAAGTTTCACTATGGCTAATAATGAAAAAGAGCTTCTGCAACGTGAGAAACATGATTTGAATATTCTCATACAAGAACAACAAGAAAGAATCAAGCTTTTAACTCATCGAGCGGTCCAACTTTCCCGACAATTGGAAGAAACACAATTTCTGAGAATAAACGGCGTACAGATACCAAATCGAGTTCCTTTAACTAGTACTATCATAAGTGAAGGTAGTTCAACGGAAGATATACTTCAGGATGCCAAAATTAGACTGAAAAGGCTAGAGGAAGAAAGTATAAAGGCTGAGAAACGGTTTAATAATTACATTTTAAAAAGCATACCGAATTAAATGAAACGTTAGTTCTTAAGTTATAAAATAACTTGTTCACTTAAATAATTAAAATAAATTATAAAAATTGTGTTAAATAATTAATAATATATTTAATGCTATTTAAATGGTTTTCACAATCATTTTTTGAATCCAAATTATATGTGATATTTATTAGAATTGATGTATTTTTAACGTGATACAACAAATATTAAAGATTTGCAATCATCAGTTTATATATATAAACCTGAACATTAAATGAAATAAACTATTAAATACAGTTGACACTTGACACTTCATATAGCTGGAAGAATTAAAAATAATTGTTTTAATGATAAAGTAAAACTTCTACATTTGTTAAATACGAATATTAATTTTGATATTACTATATCAGAATTTGAAATTTCTTCAATCATAATGCATTCGTTGTATGCTTGCTCTTGAATGTTTGGCATTTTATTTATATCAGTAACATTATGTGTAACCTTTTTGAAAAACATTTTTGAAGGATAAGTGTGCATAAGTCGAAAAATATTTACTTTTAAATTTATATTATATATAGTTTTTAGCATACTTGAGGTTTTGGTTTAGTAAAATGTTTTTCTTGTTGTTTCTCGCGTTCTATTTTTGCATTTTTTAAAGCTTCTTGTTCTTCGAAACTTAAGTTCATCATTTCTGTATCACTTGTAAACCATTCGCAATTAAGAACCTTAAACATTTTAAATAGTAAATGTTGTTATTATGCTTAAAATTATGTTCTTCAATGTCTTAAAAATACAATTTTATAGTAATAATATTATTATTTAATGTTTAAATCAAATTTCATCTCTCTTATAATTACTTGTTCAATTGTCCAGCGTTGTGAAACATTAGGCTCTAATAAATTTGCCACGAGCGATGTTACGTGTTCACTAATAACACTGACTTCTTTCGCTATAAATTTGTATCGACGTTGCATTTGTTGTTGATATAGACGTTTATTATCATCAACTCTAAATGGCATAGTTTTATTGATCATTGTGAACAATATGACTCCCATCGACCACATGTCTGATATTTTAGGATAATATGGTGACCCATTGACGACTTCCGGAGCAATATAATTAACAGATCCACAATAAGTGTCGCTCAACATTTGTTTCCCACATTCGTCAATCACATACCTGGCAAAGCCAAAGTCTGCTAGTTTTATATTCATTTCTGATGTCAATAATATGTTTTCACATTTAATATCACGATGTGCAATGTTCATTTCATGAATATATTGGACTCCTAAATAAATTTACAGATATATATTTTTTGTCTAATGTTATTTTTAATTATAAAATTATACATTTTTAATATATGGAAACTTAAAATGTATTTTAAACCTAAACTAAGTTGTCTGAACCAAATACGGCATTGTTTTTCAGGTATATTTTCCTTAAGGCTACGAATGTATTCGAATAAATCTCCATTTTCCGCGTAAGGCATGAAAATGTAATATTTGTTGAACCATTGTAAAATTTTGTGCACATTAATCAAATAAGGATGATTTAATTTAGCTAAAATAATAAGTTCGCGATTAATGAATTTACGACTCAAAACCTTCTTTTTTATCAATTTTGCAGAATTGACAACTTTACATGCCAAAGTGATTCGTTCGTCAGAATGTTCATTGGGAGTATACTCAGCTAAATATACCTATCATAAACAATGCAAAATAAATAAAATGCAAGTAATTAAAATGTTGATAAAATTATTTAATTTTTATCGATATATTTTGAAATAGAAGAAAGTTGAATTTTAGATTTTAATTTATAAAATACATATTACGTAATATTAATATTGAAATTAAATTATCTCACATTAGCAAAAGTGCCGCTATTTATTTTTTTAATCAATGTATAACCTCGTTTAGCTAACGTAGCTTCTTCAGAGACCAGAGTACAAGTATTAGAGTTAAACATGTGAACCGATGTTATTTTATGCCCATAATTTACATGTTTTTAATTTATTTTTACATAATTTTTTTATTCAATTTTAATATAAAAATTTATAAAGATGCTTGACAATTTATACTTTTTAAAATAATTAGTGTCATCTTTTGTTTAATGTTCTGTAAAATTCTATTTTCAAATCTAATTTTGCATGAGTATTATATGTTGTATATAATAATGATATTATGGTATACATGTACATATGATGAATTTAATATTATATATTATTAAGGACATATAATTTAATACAAGTATAATATTAATATTGTCAACAATATAATTGTAGATTTCATTTTTTATAATCTCATTATAGAGATAACAAGTTATTGATATTTTTAGTTTACGGATTAATGATTTCTATATTAATCTTCATGATACGAACTTGACAATTTCCGTAATTATAAATCATGAATTTCGTTAGAATTATTGACATATACATTTTATTTCTAATAAAAATAAAAACTAACAAAAATCATTACAGTAAAATCATATTTTACTTTTAGTTTAATTAATAATTTGTTTATACAACAATAAACAACTTTTTTAATAACAATCTTGTCAGTTGTTATATTTATTAATTTAAATAATAATACACGGTAAACTTAATTTCTTACAACTAAAATTCAATAAATTTACAAATATTATAAGTGTGCAAGGGCTGGAAGTGTATAT
>JABFPK010000625.1:0-14493 GCA_022817445.1 Habroteleia sp. ZL-2020
AGAGGGATCAGCGTGCTCGATCGCAAAGTGAACTCAATTGTTGTTCAGTTGACAAAGACAAGTTGCAATATTGTTCGTTGCAACAGTTTCAATGCAACAGCAATCCATACACGACTAATTACTGTACGAGTACGGAGGTACAATACAATCCACATACGACTGATTGTGTTGTTGAATTTATGATCTTTTAAATGTTATTTTCATAAAATTTATATGAATGGCTCAGAGAGATTTTTTGTTGCGAATGTAAAATGTAAAGATGTAGAAATAGTACTTGTTTTTTATATTAATGAGTCTTGTTATTATTAGGAACGACTTAGAAAGTTAGAGATTGAGCGAGGAGCGCTACAAATGGAAGTATCAGTCTTGTCAGAACAGGTTGATGTTCAGTCAAGCAAAATTATGGAACTGGAGAATTTACTGCAAGAGAAAAAAGACGTCCTTCGACAAATGGAAGAGGCATTACAAAAGGTTTCTTTCTCTTTATATAATTTGATCTCTTATTTGAATGATATGTATATTTATACAAAAGTAATTGTATAAAATACAATTTATATATTTCTTCTTATTTCTAGTTAGTTGAATAAATTTTTATAAAATGCATTATAACTATTATAAAATAAACATTTTATATTGTACAATTTACTTTTTATTCTTAGGAAATTTTGTCTAGAAGTGCTTTGGAGACACAGAAACTGGAGTTATTGAGTTCTTTGTCAGAAATGAAACTTCGACAAGCGAGTTTGGAACATGAAAATTTATCTTTGCGAAATTCGAGTCCTTTGTCTAATGTAAGGATTATTATTATTTTAACATAAAATATTGTTATTCCTTATGGAGTTAGTTATAATATTTCTTATAATTTATGGATTGCAGGGTGAAAGATTTAGTAGGCACGCTGGTCAGTATAGCAGTTTACCGCGACCACCTACCACATCCAAAAAAGGAGTTGCGTTTGGTAAGGCTTTGAATGTAGTGTCCGTCGCGCACTCAAGTAATTCATTGGCCGCGAGGGGAATCGACGCGAGGTGTCTGTCAGCCCCTGTTTTAGGTTTCAGTCGTCTTAGACTTATATGATCTAGGCATGCCTGTCTATGCATTCACTTTTTCCGCAATCATTTTTATGTCCCTCATGTAATATTTATAAATGCAATATGTTCTCGCTAAATGTTATACCTAATTTTATTAGTCACGAAAAAAGATTCTTAATATTTTGAATTTTTAGTAATAAACTTGTAATTGTTTTTAATATCTATTATTAAAAAGGGTTAATTATTTTAATATTAAATGATTTAATCTGAAATATTATCTTTTGTTAATTGAGATTAAATATGGAAATATATTCAAATTATATTGCACATTAATTGATTCTTTATATAATTTCTAAAATCATTCCTTGAATGTCTTGATTTATTTATACATTTTAAAATTTGTTTAAATTATATAATTAAAATTAAGTAATAATATGAATTAATATCAATATTGTATTAAATTAAGAATATTAACATTTTATGTAGATATAAGCGAGAATTTTATTTTGATATTTAATTTGGATAATGAAGTTTTATATGCTAACAAGTCTGCTTATTAATTTTGATCTCCCTAATTATACTTTCAAAATCTTTGTGTTATCCTAAATTTAATTTGCTTGTCTGATAAATTTATTTTGTTGACTATAATCAACAGTTGTTTTTCAATTATATACAATATTAGAATCAGAATCTAATTGGGCATGACCACGCTTAGTTGTTATTTATTAAATGTTTATATTTTCCCAACAACACAATGAAACATAACTTTGATCATATAAATAGTTTTGAAATGTTTAGCGGATGAAGAAAAAACCGTAATAGAGACCCCGCAAGTTGCCGAGAATAATGTCCAAAAAAACTTGGCAGACATATCAGTGGATGAAATTGGCGAGTGGCTATTACGATTGGGACTCGAATGTTACACAAATGACCTGAAAAGATGGGGAGCAACTGGCGCCAAATTATTAGATGCATCCCACCATCAAATTGAAAAGGAAATAGATATTAAAAATGCACTACATCGAAAGAAATTGCTCTATGCCATTGAAAGCGAACGAAGTAATGGTTCCGGTTTTTTGGGTTCTGAAAAGGTAATGGAAATATTGCTTAAATTTGCAATACAATCAATTTATATTTACATTAAATGAACGCTACTTTGAAGAATATAATAAACTAAAAAAACATTCAAAATACATTCTGATTAACTATTTGGATATTTTATTTTTAATTTATAGTATTTCTGGATTAAAATATATATAGCCTTTGACTTTTAGATGGATAATGCCGCGGTTTTACGTTGGCTCGATGACGTCGGCTTGCCCCAACACAAAGATGCATTTTTAAATGCCAAAGTTGATGGCAGAGTTTTGCATAGATTGACTACGGAGGATTTAATTTCGTTGGGAGTTTTGTCTCAACTGCACGCAGCAAGTTTGAGACGTGGAATTCAAGTAATGATATTAATTAGTTACAAGTTTATTATACTCCGAACAAAATTAAATATAAATAAATTTATTTTAATGCTTGAATAATTGTATCCTTTTTACTATTATATTTTTCTTATTCATTTGTCTTTCATACCAGGTTCTGCGAGAATTAAATTTTGAATATGATAGTTTAGAAAGACGTTCCGTTAATGGTGATGGCGCTGATAGTAGAAATGTTTCTTTGTGGACAAATCACAGAGTTATGGAGTGGCTTAGAGTTGTTGATCTAGCTGAATATGCACCTCACATGAGAGGTTCCGGTGTTCATGGTGGTTTAATGGTTTACGAAGGCCGGTTCACGTCTGAACTTTTCGCTACACTTTTAAGTATTCCTCCAGTTAAGACTCTACTGTGACGTCACCTCACGGTCAATTTCAATGAAATCCTAGGCCGCGAAGTAGTGCAGCAAAAAAGAGATATGGAAAGCACCTTGGGTTTTGTGCCTCTAACACTTACGGCTAGAATAAAGGTATTCTTTTTGGTTTATTATTTTTCTTTATGTCAGACTATTTGATATTTGATTTTGAATTTTTTGGAGTCGAAGCTGGAAATAGTTATTGAATATATTTGAATAAGAATAGTTCCTTTATACACGTATATTTTAATGAATGTTTGAACCCATAGGTACCAAAGAAATCACAATTTACTT
Organism: Habroteleia sp. ZL-2020; assembly: GCA_022817445.1. NCBI lineage: Eukaryota > Metazoa > Arthropoda > Insecta > Hymenoptera > Scelionidae > Habroteleia > Habroteleia sp. ZL-2020. The sequence goes on from JABFPK010000625.1 coordinate 3,168, forward strand.
TGAAACGAAAGAAGAGCAAAAATGAAATTGACTACGGGAACTTGGTGTGTCCGTTGGAAGGTTCGCCACCAGGTACTCCGTCTATGTCTACACCAACTCCGGGCAGCCCTAACTTGAACTCACCCACACATTAACCGCGCAATCATTCAGGCCCGACTAACTCGTTACATGCTAACTCTACTAATGCCGACGCCTCTTCGTTAGATAGAGATGGAGCCATTACAATCTATCAGCCTCAAATCAAAATCAAACAAATAATTTAAATCATCGCCTCTTCTATCTTTCGCTACGCTTCAACTATTTTTTCACTTAGAAAATGAACAAACAGCGAAAAAGACAATTAATTGTTCATACATTTTTTATCAATCATGTATTATGTAACTCGCTCTAAACAGTGCCAAAAATGCGTTCTTTCAGATTCGGACGATACAGAGTACAAGACAGTCATTGGCTGTATATAAAAAACGCTCAATCTTCCTGGTCGACCCTTTGTATTTCATTTGTATAAAAGTAATTTATTTCGTTTTTGAAATTTTTTACTGATATAGTACATTATGCAACAAGCGTGTCGCATACGGCAGTTTTTGACACATCTAGGATGAAATCGAGTTGATACATGTAATAACGAGTTTTCATCGTAGACGTATCAAAACATTTTTTAGATGATATTTTTATGTAGTCGTGACTTTTTTACAATTTGGAATTTATGTACTTTTATCTTCAATTTGGTTTAGTCGAAATGTTTTTTTATCTTGGAAAAATTAAGAAAAAAAAAACAGTTCGTAATTGTTAATGATGGACGGAATATATACACGGGGGGAAAACGCATTAATTGAAAATTCACCGAAGACAACGATTATTTAAACTGTTATAAATCGGTTGAATATTATATAAATTAGATGATATTTTGAGTTTTGAATAGTGTCGATTTTTCTCTTTATGGACAATCCGTAAAGAGAAGTTTTTATTCCGTATGTTTCTTTAAGTACAGACAAAAAGAGAAGTAAAAACTGTAAAAAAATGTCCAAATGTACTGACTTGTATCACATTAAAAAAAATTTGTAGCCGCAATTTGCTACCAGGGTGATGAAGTTCATTAATTTCTCTTCAAATCGCACAAAAATTCAAGTACTTATGATTTTATGGCGTGAAGTTATGCATTTTTTAAATTTATTTATCTTTTTTTATGTTTTTGGTTATAGCTCGACAGATTTTAATCAAGAGAAAGGGATGAATTTTTTGGATTTGACAACCATAAAATTTACTCTTTTTAGAAGACGTAAGTTAATATGACGAAAGATTATACCTTGCCACTTTCTGAAGAAAAAAACAATTTTCTCTTGATAATGACGCAAATTAACAACTTCTATTCTGCATAAAAAAATCGTAGACTTTATCGACTATCAGAATGATAAAGATGCACATAAATTCACGTGCTTACGATGATTTGACTTGAGGAATGTTTAAATTTTGCTTACATATGTGATCATTTTTGGCATATGAACAGCATAATTAGCGTCAATCAATGTGTATTCAAGAAAGGTGCCAGTAGAATTTTCAAATCTACATCCTAAGATTTGGAAGTTGATACAAATTAACCAAAATTAGGCGAGCTATAACCGGAAACATAAAAATAGGAAAATAAATTTAAAAATGCATAATTTTGCACCAAAAATCCTAGATACTTGAACTTTTATGTGATTTGAAGGGAAAAGAATGAACTTCATCACACTGGTGGCAAATTCCGGCTACAAAATTTTTTTAATGCGATTCAAAAATCCGTACAGTTGGACATTTTTTACACTTTTTACTTCTTTTCTTCTTTGGGGGATGGCAGGGGGCAAAAGGGATTTTGAATCGCGATAATTTACATGAACATAAAGAGGAAACTTTGCACTGTTCAAAACTCAAAGATTTATAACGGTTTAAATATTCAGTGCTTTCGGTGTATTTTCAATGCTGCCTTTTTTCCCCCGAGTGTATATTTTATAATTTCCATTTTTATTTTTGTTGTATATTATCGAAAATTATTTTTCATGCGAACTGTTTTCGTACGAAGTGCTTTAAACGAGGCACTCACTGTTCAAAAGTGTTATATTGCGAATACACAAATAAGAAAAGTTGTATATTCTTATGTAATTCTATACGTATTGTTTTGATAAAGATATTCACGATATGAGGGCTTTACAAGTTTGAAATATCACCGTCGGTTTTTGGAAATAAAGTTGATTTACCGTCTTTGATTATTGTGTAAGTTTTATTTTACCCAATTCATAAAAGCCATAAATTGGAATTACATTGATTTACTTACTTTGTATAACAATTAATATAGCAATATAAATTTAATATAGAAACAAAACTTATTTAACATGATAATTACAAATAAAGTTTACACATCTATAATCATGAAGGGAGATTGAAACAATGGTATGTAACATAGTATGTGCGAAAATTTGTACGATTTAAATAAAAAAATCTCCATTCACGATTGTGTAATATACAAACTTTTAATGCTTAAAAATAATCGAACAAACAAGGTATCCGTCCGATATTCTTAAATTATCAATGATGTAGCAAAATGGGATTTTTATATTTTGCCACTTCATTAATTGATTTAAAAATAAGCTTTGTCATGTACAATACTATAAATTCAACTGTAATATCACGTCATATACATTTCAAATTTGAAATTCTAAAAAATAGCGTAAGAATTGTAATTGTACGACTGGAATGTGTTCAGCAAATTCTTAACAAATTTGCAATATTTCAAGGTCGATGACAAACATTCGATAATTACGTAAAGGTTTTATCTCCTCCCCGACATGTTTGCTACTCTAAAATTAAAAAAATAAATCAATAATTTGTAATTATATACAATCTTTATTTCACTTGATTGAAAATATAGATTTTTATACATAATAATATAATAATATTATTATAATATAATTTCATAAATACATAATTATCGAAAATTGTCATAAAAATTTTATATTCATCATAAAAATATAAATTTGCTTCGTATAAATCTAAGGAAATACATTTCCGAATAATTTGTCAAGTTAATTATGCAATGGCGTCGGATTTTCTATTGACACTTTATCAATAATTTGATAAAAGTTTGAGACTGTCGATTATCGCTGTGAAAATATGTTTATCATAGAATAAATCTATACAACCTACATTATTGTCAAAATTAATTATAAAAATATAGCGTCAATTCATATATTCGTTGATTCGAAAATCTTTTTACTTTAATCAATATATATTATTATAACTTATACCAACGTATCCTTTTTTCATTTCTATTTCTAATTTTATTCAATATGTTCCTCTTTGTACCAGAGTTTCCATTCGTTTAATAACTTAGTTAAATAATAGTTTACAACAAAGGAATCAAGAACATTCTGTTCACGAAACAGGAACGTATTCTTATGTAAGCGCACATTTTGATGATTTCACAACAATTTAAGTGAAGGTTTTTATAATTTTGCACTTTTATTAAATTTATGTATGGACAACTATGCAAACTTATAAGAGAAACCACACTTGTATTTTCAGTACAGTTCTATTTAGTATTACTCGTTTTGGCCTTAACGCGTATAACGATATAGATTACTTTGTGCGCCCATATTATATTAAAAAATACTCTCTCTGAACACAAAAATATTCATATGTATATTATATTTATATATATGCCAGCATATATTTATCTATAAGCACATTCAAAAACATATCTGGTTAACATTTCTTTATAATAACAATTTAAAAACATTCTATCGAAAATATTTATGTGTATAAAAAAATATGGGGTGTTTTGATATAAATATTAATTTATCTAGTGTTAAGTAGTAACTTATCCGCGATTTAAGTTCCATCTAATCTCATACAAATGTTTCACGTTTCAGATTTAATTGTCCAGATATTTTTGGTCAAAAAATGAAACTATGAAACATTTGTCCAAATTTGCAACAGAATTAGCTGAAATTTTAATTCCGGATAATGTGCATGTTTGTAGTTTGAAATAGACGATAAGCTATTCTGGAATGTTTAGTAAAATGATTTTTCATGCATTTCTTTAATTACGCGCACTTAAAAAAGCGCAAGCACAACATCAAAACTATGTTCTTTAGCAAACGCTTCTTAAGCAAGTAAAAATAATTAAAAAAATATTCTAAAAATAAAAATGTGTCTATTAACATAACGATGTATCTTTGAAAAATAGTATAACAATAATTTTCTTAATAACGTGATGTATAAAACAATAAAATTCTTTATACAAATGTTAGTTTTTTGTGTGAAAAGAGAAGATGTAAAATAATTTTGTGCCAAAGTATTATCGAACAGAAAAGTAATTAGAAAGAAATTATTTGGCATTAGATGGGAAGAAACCAAAATTCGTCCTTAACTGTTCTAGAAAGACGAAGGTCAAAATTGTTTGTGGTGCCAATCGAACAAATGCTGGAACGTAGCCCTAACATAAAAAAATATAATTATTTTTGTATAAAATATTGATAAAGCTTTAGTTAAGCAGAACACAATATTCTGACAATATTCTGAGAATATTTTGAGATATTAGGAATGAGATAGCTACGAAATTTTATGCTTCAAATTTTTCACGAATCTACAAATTTTATTTGTCATTATCTCTGATATTATAAATTATCTCTGATATGTATATGCACTTTTCTGCACGAAATTCTTGTCAAAATCTAATACTACGCGTAAACACAGTGGAAGAATTATTTTTATTTGCTTGTTTTAGGTACTTAAAACTGTAAATATCTCAGAAACTGTTTCAGATTGTCAAATAAAATTGAAAATTTATAATCAACATTCAATTTCGTACCTATTCCATATACTAAACAATTAACTAAAGTTTTAATGAAACATTTGTCATCACATTTTTTGTTTAATAAAACAAAAGACGTCAAAAATTATGGAATAAGAATATTAATTGTTAATAAATACTGTAACCCTTTTTACCTTGAAAAATCCTAACGGACCCAATTTGGCAGTGTAAACAATTAAATGCCCCATGCTCTATAAAGTAAAAAAATTGTTTTTATATAATATATTCTATATTACTAAAATAAATTAAATTAATATGCATTTATATCTTTTTATACCTTAAACTCTCCAGGTTTTGCATTCATGGCACGTGTTTTTAATACATCCAAAGGCTGAGTAAGGGTGGTTGCAATAGCTCCCTGAAATTTAAAATATGTGCCAATTTCATAACGTTCATTAATGTCTGACAGTATCAAAGTAAATGAAAGCAACTATTACCGCTGATAAACTTGATAGGAAATGCGTCACTAGATTGTCTTCGAAATATGGTGTTTCCAAAAGTAGAATTTTTATTTGGTCATAAAAACTTAATTGTCCAATCGTCATGAGTACAGCCCTAGAAGTTGCTGTGGAGCAGCCATTAAAAAGTCGAAAGAAACCTTCTTCACGTGATACACGAATTAAACCATCCAATGCATGCTTGTAACTAAAAACAGATGTTTAATTTTCTATAAATATGTCTTGTAAAAATGAATTCCGTAAAGGACATATAACAATTAAAATAATATGTTTTTGATAGTCTACTAATAAAGGTATTTGAATTTTCACTTATTAAATTAGTCGATAAGCCTTTTCAAATCCTTTTTTTGCATCTAAGCTAATATAATATATTTATCTACTTGTTTTATTATCATGTACAGTTTAAAAAATTCTCATTGAGATAATAAATAAAAGTATTTTAAAATAGTAATAATTAGCGAGATGAGAAATAAATGAAGCAAAGTTCTAGAGTATTTTTAAATTAATGTTACATTACAGCTTAAATTATATAATTTTTTAATTTATATTTTAGAATATTTAAAGAATATTAATGACTCTTTTATTATTCTCATCGTGCATTATTAAGAATTTAAGATATTATTCTCACTTTCTTTTCAATTCTTTAGGTAGTTTTACATCATTTTGCATTCGAACATTTATTAGATCTGCGGGTGTTCCAACGATGCCGCCTGCGGCCCCCGACATGCCCGCCAGTAATAACTTTTGGTAAAATGGCATAATTTGTCCTGATTCCTCTAAGCTCTGCTTTCCAAACTAAAATATTTTTTTCATTACTATTTTATAATTTTTTTTATCATTTATGGTATATGTAATTTATTTATTATAGTTATATGTATATATTATTATTTAATGTGAAAAAATAAACAAGTTGTATTCTAAGCAATTTTGCAAAAACCGATCATTTCAAAAGTTACAATCATTATTCGTTGAAAAATTCAAATCTTAAACATGCTCTTAACAGCGTAATAAAAAATTGCAATTCTCATTTAAAATTTCGGTTGTTCCCTACCCCACTCTGAAGGCGTGGGATTTTGAGATGATATATAGACTTCAAAGAGAATTATTAAATTTGGTAAACAAATATATTTGTATGTGTATTAAGGCATTTAATAATTGTTTGAAATATTAAAAATATTACAATACGAGTAATATAAATGAAATTTTGTAATATTTATATTCACAGCAACATCTTATTAATAAATTTAAAGAAATCTAAGTTTTATAGCTGTTTTTTAAATCAAACAATCATTTGATAAAGAGTATTTTTTCAAATCTTATCTTAACTTGTATTAATATATAAAGAAACATATACAAGAACATTGAGTAATAACTTAACTTTTACATTATAAAATTGCAAAATAAGATGAAATGATTACATAGCCTAGCAATTATGTCATTCAAATTCTTTTTATCTAGTTATAAAATAGATATTTTGAAGTTTCTAAAATAGAAAATTTATATTTGACTCCGATATATACTTGGAAGATTTATCTTCTTATTTTAAGAATATGCAACAGTGTTATAAACTATATACAAAGATTGGTAAAATATTTGCACATTTTTATTTGTGATTTAGATTTTTACATAACTATCCAACGAATATATCTATTTTAAAATAGATTTTATCAAGTTCAAATTCAAATACGCATTCCATAAATTTAACTACTTTTTTGATTATACCTCATAAAAACCGAAGCGTGTAGTAGAATACGTTAGTTGTCGCAAAAGAGAAGCACTGAGTCCATTGTATAAGGCAAATATACCTTGTTTTTCAATAATTTTTACAGTCATTTTAGTAATCGATAATTTGCCTTCTTGTTGTGTTTGCAAATGTACCTAAAATATAGAGAAGTTGCATTTAGCTACATATATGACACAAAATAAAATGTTCCGGGATGAATGAAAAGTTATAGTAATTTAAATTTTCCTGGTTAGATATTTATCATAATTATTATGCACATACTTTACGCGTTCATTTACTTTGCATCAGCATAATCACGTTTACAAGTTAACTTGCTCTGATCTATTTATAAATGGCGCTTCTAGATATTGGTAAAAGTTACATGTGATTATTTTTAATACATTATTCGATACTTCGAATAATCGAAAGTGCAGTGATATATATATCGTTCGCGTTTCGATTCGTTATGCAATCATTCAGTCCCTTTAATTGCGAGTCCTTTTTACTTATTTACATTACTGTATTTAATATCATTCTTTTAATTTGTTTCACATGGTCATTTAAATATTTTTTAGCACAAATATTTTAATATATGTTACATGATCTTCATTCTTTAAAAAAAGACTTGTTCAAAAATGTTCACTCCTTCGATCGATTGCTTAACTGTGATGTGTGATAGCAATAATTCTTTTGAACATCAAGGTCTAAGTCGTATATCAAATATGCTCATTAATTTTATTTTACTGTCTTATATTAAAATGGGATGAATTCAACATTTTCACGTACTTTTATTAAATCCAATGGATGTGTAACACAAGCTGCCCCTGCAGAAGCTAATCCTCCGAAATACCAACGAGATAATTTCTTGCTTTTATCCATCTTAAGAATTCTGGATGTTAAATTGGAGGACTTCTATCCTGAGAACAAATGAAAAAATAATTATGCATCAAATATGTGCTACTTTTATTTTTTAGTGTGTTTTACAAAGTTAAATAGCATTTATTTTTAATTTATCACCTTGGCTATTTCAGGTATTATTACTCAAAAATATAAAATCTCGTTTCAAAACAAAATTATTTTCTTAAGAAATGGGAAATAGCTTCATGCTAAAATAGCTGATGAAGGCCAAAAAATATTTTGTTTTTAAGAAATGAAAAAATTATACATATAAATGACATAATTCAATAGAATTAAACATTTTCAAAATAATGTTAGATAACTGATTGTATGAATATATCACTACAATCTTATCATATTATTGACTAAGGGAAGAGCATTATAAACAAAACAGACAAAAAAGAAGCATTTTGTGGTATACAGACGAAGTGACCTGTATTTGAACTTCAATGCTATCTAAAAATTCAGATACCATATTACTTCTTTTTCTAATAAACAAGAAAAAAATAGCAATACTTTTGTTTAATAATTGAAAAGTATATGAGTAATTGTTTAGTAATGCAAATTTTATATTTACTTGTATTTAATGTATTTAATTTGAATTCCGAATAGTATTGGATAATGAACTCAATAATTAACAATAAATGTCAATTCATTGCATTCCTTTGATGGTCGTCATTTTGTAAGCTTCGCAGGGACTCTGAAACAATGACTTAATTTATTTAAATATTCTTTCGATTCCAAATTCCGAACAATCTATTTTCTTGTGTTAAAATGTATTTTCCTTTGATTATTATCGGTCATTTATTTTTTCATTTTCCTCGTATTTGATCTTTTTTACATATTAAATATTTGAATATGGAAATGTAATATGTTGTATGAATACGGTGCAAAATCAAGTTAATATTACGTTATTAACTATTTCATTTCATCAATATATGATTTCTAATGAAAAAAAGTTATGTTTTATATATGCAAAAACAGTAACTGCTTAAGAAATGACAAAAGTGTATCTCTAATCATATTATGTCATTAAAATTAATTGTAGAAAGTATCCAAATTTCATTTACGTTGCAGCATTTATATTGAGAAACTGTAAACAAAAATTACATCATTTAAAAAACTGATTATTTTTTACCACAATGGTTAATAAAACTGAAGAAATAAATGTATGTCAATATTCACACAAGGAACAACATAAAATATTTTTATCGCTAAAAGAAATGCAATTTTTATTATTAATAAACTAATTATAGGAGATAATGTTAAAATAAAACATTAATAAAACAAGTTGCAATATACCGTTTTAAATTATAATTATCGCTCGAGTTGATGGACTTATTGGTTAGAACATTTTAATATAATTTGAAGTAAATATTATATTACATAATGCCCATTATTTAGCTTTAACTGTCTGAAAATGATGTATTGTTATCTACTTAATCATCCAGTGCGCTTCATGGTGTATGTTGTACTTTGACGTACAATTTCAATTTATAATTTTAAAGCAATTATATTTCTAATTGATATTTTTATTCATTTTCAGAGTTCGGAAAATCTAGTGATCGATTTAATTCAGTAATTAAATCTTAAATTTTACTTACTGTGTCTGTTCATGACGCGCCGAGCATCAAACAAACCTAATCGGTTAAATGCCTAAGGCTCGACTGGTCGACTTGCCTCGACTGACACCGTGACACCGTACCGTACCGGAGTCGAACGATACGAACAGCATTCGACAGGCGGTCGGACGGCGAGCCTTCGCGCAGTCTCATCAGCTGACCAACTACATGTTTTTATGACGTATTCAAAGGCGCCAATAAATGAATCATATACTCGTAATATTGGTTTTGATATTAAACAGAGATGAAATAGAAAGTTTGTGAATATTGTCAAATATTGAGGTTACACAGGATGCTGAAAAAGTAAATAGAAAGAAGTCAAGAGAACAAAGAACCAATAGTTTTTCATAAGAAAGCATGTTGAAAATATGTATAATAAAAAAGAAATTTCCATTTTCTGAAAACATCAGTTTAAAGTTATTTATATCTCCATTATTTTATTTTTTTATCTATTACAATAATTTAAAGAGAAAAATACTGCTTAGAACTTTTGACATTAGCATTAGGAAAGAATATTTTTTAAATAAAAATTATATATTTCATGATATAGAATCCGAATCTGAAATAAAAATGGGGGTTCCTACTTAGGATTTCAAAGTTATCTGCCTACTGGGAGTGAGGAGGAGGTTTGATTTTAGGACAGAAGGATTTCCCCTTTAAAAATAATATTTCTTCCCGGAAAATTATTCCGTATTAATTCAAAGTATTTAGTTCCATGTCTATATTTAAATGGACCACCCTCCCATATATGGTTCTGAACATACGGCCGTATGTTATAATATATCAATATATTTTCTTAATATCATTTTGTAATGTGTAAAATTATAAGACTTATTTGCATTACAAAATATATAAATAATAGAAAATCTAGTTTTATTTGATCATGTGATCAAGAAATATATGTGCTACGTATAGCAGCACATTTATGGCGAACTTATGACATATACTCTCTATTAATGATGACAACCAGTGCACTTATAATTTTATTATTTCCAAATCTGAATTATTAGTTAGCCATTGTGAAGTAATTTTATAGTTTCCGGAAGGTATAATACGAAATAGTTGTGAAAGCAATAGTTATACTAAAGGTATAATTTTGTGAAGACTGGTGAAGTCTAGAGTTTGGAATTCGATCATGAGCCAGACTTTAAAGTTTGGCGTCAAGTCTGGCCTAGTTTGGCTCAAGATCGAATTCCATATATTCCAGACTTTTGCCAGAATATTTTTTCCACGCGGGATGTATAATATACGAAAATAATTAATAAATGGCAAAAATATGTTTATCACATGTAAAGGTAAAAAAATATTAGGAAAAACCTGACGAAAGATACTTTTTGAATTCTAGAAAGTAAATTTTTATTAAAATTTTTATTAAAATCATGGACCGGCGGGGGCATATGTAAGCTATTCTTATCTCAGTAAAAACTCACTGCAAGCCAAAAAACGCGAAAAACTTCAAAAATCAAAACAATGCTTATCACATTTTTCGATAGCAAAGGCATCATCCACAAAGAGTTCCTTCCAAATGGTCAAACGGCCACTGGCGCGTATTATCTTGACGTTAAAGTATTTGATGGCCAGAATTCGTCGTCCTCGGCCCGAATATCGCGTTCCAGAGAAATAGTGCTTGTTGCACGACAATGCGCTGATTCACAACTCAATCATCGTTCGACAGTTTTTGGCCCGAAATCAAATTTGTGGGTTAATCCACCCACCGTATTCACCTGATTAGGCGCCGTGTCACTTCTAGTTTCCAAAGTTGAAGTTGAATGGATGT
>JABFPK010000626.1:0-14487 GCA_022817445.1 Habroteleia sp. ZL-2020
ATAGTAGACAGCAAAGGTTAATAAGTGTTTCTATATTTAATTAAACAATTAATATTTACACACTTAAAAAAACTTTAACTTTATAGTTTATTTAAAGCTAAGTTTATAGTTAGCTTTAAATTATACCAGAATCTTGTAATAGAATTTAAAAAAATCAGTTTTTGTGGTTATGTGAGTACAAAGAAAAATATTTTCTATATTTTGATAAGATTATTATAATTTTGTTAAAAAATAACAAAATTTACACATTTCTAAATAAACATTTAAAAGAGATTGTGATAAAATTTATTTATAGAAACCAATTTTCCCATATTATGATTAAAAATCTATTCAAATCTCTTTCATTGTAAAAAGTAGGGTTTATAAAGGATCGCCTATAAAGGTATGCCCTTAAAGGTATTCATGAGGCGAAGCATTACATGCCGAGTAGGAACCCGTTTTCAGCCTATACATTACCTTTACATTTGACTGGCGTGCCTTACTGGGGTCCGGAATCAATTTTTACTAGGGATAATATGCCTGTTTGGTGATATGATATTTTAATGAACAGTTCAGTAAAAATATATTTTGTCAGTAAACTTATAGAAATTATCAGTTTAGTTTCATTTTTCCCGCAGTATGGCTACACATAAATTGCAATACACGCAAGACCTATAGCATCGGTGCGTGCAGTATATAAGTTTATGATGTACCTGAATATTCAAAGCAAATGTCAAATTCGTTTATTATATACGTATATATATATATAACCTAAAAATCCTTTGTACGCAGTTGGTGTTTTTATGGTAGTTAAAATTATTATGTATGCATGATCGATTCAGAGTTGTCAGTTGAAATCGATTAAATCCCCTATGAGCAATGAATATTCATGAATATTAAACAATATTGTGGCATTTTTACTATAATACTTATACGAATATAATTGTAATATTCCTGCAACATTGAATATTCGCTGTTTCATGAGATAAGTCGGTTGATAAGTGGCAATATTGAGTAACTTGATTAAGACTTATAAATGACATATTTGCTGCGAGGTAAGATGTCAGTCTTCCACTTGAAGAGGCTTAGGATCAATTCCTCTAGATATTGGAAAAGTTTTTTATAAATTTTATTTGTATACTGTAAATATTACTGTAATATTATAAGGTGATATGTCACTCGTTGTGAATGTTTGAATTATCAGATTGTCGCCAAAAGTATATTTTCGCAAATATTAAAATCAATAATTTAAATTTTTGAAAAAACGTTTGATCAATCTCTGGGTAATGAAATTTGGAATATTTTACAAGAGTTTTTACTTATTGCAACATTTTTCATAAAGCTAACTATTGGAATTAAAAAGTCTGCAAAATGTCCTAACCTATAAAACGAAGATACATTTTTTTTCCAATAGTTAGTTTTATGACGAATTTTGCAATAGGTAAAAATTATTATAAAATATTTCAAATTTAATAATTTAGGGATTCATCAAACGTTTTTTCAAAAATTTAAATTATTGTTTTTAATATTTGCGAAAATATTCCATGTTACAGTAATTATTCTTATGTAATATTCAATATTACAATAACGCAATACAAATATTTAAAAAATATTTAAAAATATATTGCTACAATATTATAATAATATTCACTATTTATATGATCATATTATTAAATTCAATTATGCATTTCATCGAATTTTTTCCACGATTACCCTGTTCAGTTTTATTATTTCTCATTCTCAAATATTTCAAATAAAAAAGTTACGCACTTTTTCCGTGAATCTGTAATAAAAAATAGCAGTTAATATTTAAGAGTTCAAAGTTGCATCTCCCTTAGCCGAAGGCTGCGAGGAGAGGTGGAGGGGGTAACTCTAGTTTGGTATCATTAGACTTTATTAAAAATCCTATACTTATTTATTGGTTTTCTGACGGAATATATATATATCTCGAGGTATTTGACCAATCCGGTACTTTAAGACCCCATAAAAATATTACACGCTTATTATACGACAAAGGAATTATATATTTTTTTAAATAATACTCTTATTTTTTAGAAAAGACGCGTTAAGTGCTATTTTTTGCTGCGAAATCTCGTTTTATTAATCTCCGTCAGAAGAAAATTTGTCTTTTGTTTGCAGATTCATCTGCAGTAGACTCAAGTATTTAAAGATGGGGTCCTGAATAATGAAACTGGCCACACCCCCAAAGTTTGGCTTAACATAAAAGTTATTTAGTTTGGTAATTACAGTGGTGTCCTAATTTGGGGAATAATCGATATATTGTTGTTATAGGTAGACGAGCGAACAGGATCTGACCAATGGACAGCCCGTTCGAAGGGTCAAAGGACGATCCTTACACACCCCCCAGCTAGCTAACTTATTAGAAACACCGCTGTCCCCTCGATTTTCGAATCGCATTTTTCTCCTTTTATCATGCACGCATCGAACGTTCGCTTATTATGTCAGACCGACTTTTATAAAATGGCGTCCATTTCATATCAGCCTTTCCTTAATCCATCAGTTTTCATAATTATCATTAGCATTTAACTCTGATTTAACTTATTTTACTATTGCAAATCAAACATTTTTCTAACGATGTTACAACGACTGGAAAATTGTTTTCCAAGTTATATTTAAATTTTGTATTTGTTTAGATAAAGGATAAACAATTTCCGTTTTAATGTTGTATATATTATATAATTTCCACATACCGTTTAGGAATACCGAGAAATGCTGCGTAATATAATCTAAATAATCCGAGATTATATGCTCAGAGTAAAGAATGTGTTCCACGAATATTGCCACAATAATAATATTGTAGGAGTATACTAAAAAAAAGTATATTCTGAAAATATTTTTGGAATATTATTTTTAAACAAAATATTCGCTTGAAAATAAGTTAAATGTTGCCATTTTTTTATTTAAACTGTATGTACTTTTTAAAGAAGAGCTTTGGGCAAAATTCATTATCGAAAAATATTTTGTAATATTAATTAATGTTCTTAGTATATTGTTACTCTGTAATTTTCGAATGTTTCACCTTGGACATTCAAGTGCACTTAATAAAAATATTCTAATAAAAATAATAATAAAATATTCTCGGAATATCTAAGATTATCTCTGAAATGCTAATAATATTATATGCTATTAGAGTTTGCAATCGTTTTATAATTATACTCTATAATATGTATCTATAATTACTATAATATACAAATAATAATATATGCAATAAATTATTACACTAATTCATATGGTAAACGAAATCATGTGACGGTTACAATTAATATAATTAAAATTATTTAAATTATTAACAAGAATCTTTTCTTTTATTAGAAAATTTGTTAAAAGAATCAAAAAGAAAGTCTCAAAGAAAATATTTTTTTTATAATTTGCATATCTGTATTTTGAAAATTCAAAATTGGTTTGAAAATTCAAAATATGTTTTCAAAATTTAATATGAGTATTGAATTTTACTGAAACTTATTTAATTTTACTTCAAGATACATTTTCAGGAAAATTGAAGGAAAATTTTTTACAGTGTACGTATATCATTTATATTAATGGAGCTAATATAACTTTAAACTGTATTCATTCCGGGGTGTATATAAAATTATATTATATCATAAAAATTATAAAATTGTAATATATATATAAAATTGCAATTTAAAAAAAATCAATTATTGACGTTGCTTGCTTTCAAAATTATATATTGTCAATTAAAAGGAATATTGAATCCATATTTATTATTATACTAAAAATAAGCGGCTGATCAATATTGTCGTGTTAAATATAAAATACGATGATTTATTATTTATTAAAAATATTAATTTATACCCACAATTACTTAAATTCTAATTTAAATATCATTAAATCAACGCAAAAAAATCAAGCAATTAAAAATAAAACATATTTATTTATTATTAAAATAATTAATTGCAATATTTAATTTAATTTTAATTTTAAGTAAATACGTTAATATATTATATATTTATAAACCTTCTTTGGTTATTTTTTAGCATTGTGCTGTATTACAAAAAATGCCCCCCCCTCTCCATCTTTCCAGCGTAACCAGCAAGGGGTTAAATACAATTATATTTATGAAACTTTAAAAAAATAAAACATTTAAAATGCTAAATATAATATTAATTAACTGAATTTAAACTAAAAAAAATATCATAAGAAATCGCTGAAATTTAAAATTTCTAACTTTAATTAATTTAGCCCATCGAAATTTCAAAAAAACCGTTTTTTAACTTTAGAATTTCCTTTATCTTTTCGACGAACAAAAAAGCCGGAAAAAAATCCACAGCGTGGATGATGTAGCATATAGGGTGATTTGTCTCACTGTAACCCTCGTACTTTAACCCCCTTTCCCTAACTTCATTTTAAATTAGGCTTTCTCCTATTACTTTTTTACCCGTATTTATTTCAAGTAGTACAATTTTTGAAATTCGATCAAAGTTGCATCAGTTACAGTTTGCTGTACAATCATATCTAGAGACATTAATAAATTAGAATCAAGCACCTCGAAAAAAAAATACAGAAAATTGAGTGCATATCCTTTTTAGCAAATTATCAATATTTTTTAATTAAATTTCTCGCAAATCAATTTTATGTTTATAATTTTCCCACAATTTCATCATGGAGTAAAACTGATTTCACATGATAAGCGATTTAGTGCAAATTTGCTGAACCATATTGCAATTTGCATATCAGTTTAGATTAACTAAAACACTTTAAATTAATAATGTAATTTTACAATTATTCCATTGCTTATATTCAAAATTATTTCTTTAAACATTTTACATGAAACTTGACACTAAATATAATAATAATTATAATAACAATAATAATACAAAAATAATTATGAATAAAATTATGAATAAAATTCCTTGCGACTGCAGTTATCGTTTAGATTCCGTTTCAAAAATATTGTTAATAACAAACTTACTTTGGGTTTTAATTAATTTTAAGCGAGAATATACAACGTGTAATTGATCACAATAATTTTGCACTTGATCACATGTGGGATAAGATTATGAAACGGTCCAGTACGCGGAGTAAAATGTCGATCGAGACACCGAGGAACTCAAAGAACGTGTCTTATTCAAGAAGGATCGGGCAAACGACTGGCGCAGGGTTCTTCCCAATTGAGAATCGCGTTATTATTATTTAAAACAACCCTTCGACCGATCAAGTAGGGGGTAAACTGTCGATCAGGGGTTGTGCAGGCACGGCACAGTGGTGGGATTTAAAAAGTTAGGGTAAAGCTTAGAAGGGTGAACGTGGATTTAGGTCCAGGTGCCTCCAAGGAGGGGCAAAAAAAGGGGAGCGCGACGCCGGGGGCTTTCTTTTATTTTTTTCTTTTTTTACGACGACCGAAGGGCCGCGTACGCCTTTATCACGCGTACCGATTTTATACGTGTACACATTGCTTATTCAACGCGATTTTCCACGCGGGAAAAGCGACTGACGCAAGGTCGTGAAAACGCCGGAAGGTTCCTTTTATTTGTCATGGAAAATAAAATTTATTTTCTTTTCTCTTGCATTCCGTTACACAATTAACTCTTAAGTAATCGTAAATTATTATGGCGCGTCGATGTGAATTTGCCTGGAGAAGTCAAAGAGACGCAAATTGTGTGATTTGTGGTCTCCGCCGGCAACGAAGATGTGGGGATTGTCGGGGTTTCCTGCGAGACACTGAATCATACCGAGGTTGCCTTTTTTAAGGCAGATTTGATTGGTTAATCCCGAAGAGCAGTCACTTATATCCCACACGACTATGTCCCCGCTTCCCGACGCTGTAACCAGCATTGCTTTTTCGGCCTGACTCATACATAAACCTGAAATAATTAGTTTTTTTAGATTATGAAAAATTAATTATGCGGTTCTAGATACTTTTATTGACAATCGGGAAAATAATTTGTTCAATTTTATAAACATTTGTAAGTGAAATAAAATAAAATTGGCTTTGTTGGCTTTATCATTTTTGAAATTAATTAATAATTTGAAAATACGTTTCGTGTACGCACCACTTATTTCCTTCTCGTCAATTTTTGTTTTCCATACAACTTCATTGTCTTTTCTGACATCAATGCACTCTACTGTGCCACAATTAGTACTTGCCTGCAACAATTAATAAGTAAATTAGAATAAAAATAATTTTAATTATATCGACACGATAATAATTAATTGTATTACTTTATAATTAATTTTTATTCATTAATGAATAAATAAAATTAAATGAGCTACTTAGTTGTATTATTTAATTACTTTAGAAATAGCATTTGAATTTGTTTCTAAATTTATTTAGAAATGTTGAAACTTACGAAACAAAGGTTTGAATTTGATTTATGCCAAGTTACTCTTTCGATTTCACCAGAAGTTTCCCAACTTTTGTAATTCTCCGTCGAACAGTCAACTAATCTTACATACCTAAAATCGGTAAAGAAGAGAAAGATAATTTTTTTGTGATCAAATTAAATTACAAATCACAAATAATTTTAAAAAATTGATAAAACATACTTGTCTGCGCAACCAGTAAGCAAACATGAATTTAAATTAGAACTCCATTCTATAGATTGTACTTTTTCTCCAAAAAATGATAACTTCGTTTCCGGTTTACCATTTTCTAAATCCCATAACAATACTGTACGATCAACAGATCCCGACGCTAAAATATGTCTGAAAGAAATATAAATCTTAGTATCAAAAGAGTTATTCTTCACGTAATAGTACAAAGAGTTACTCATTGTTATTTCATTGTATATTAAAGAAAATATTCATTTAAAAGTTCTTTCATTCGTAAAGTTCACCATTTCTTACTTAAATTCTATATTCCAAGCAAGATCTAAAACTGCGTCCTTGTGACCAACCGCCTTTCGATTCTTTTTTTTGCTCGCCTTACATCCAAGTCTGTAGACGGGTTCTAAACAATTAACAACATCCAAGTCCCAGACTTCGATTACGGTGGACATAGAACCAACGGCAACTAAATTTGCTAAAAACGAAAAAAAATGTATTTAAAATTGCATAAATTATTTTAATTTTACTAGAAAAGTACTGCTATTGCATTGTATTGCTGTTGTCAATTGTATGCAATATTTTTATTTACCTGGTTTTGCGTCACTTGGATCAAAATTCAGCCATTCCATGCAAAGAGGAAACGATGGTAAAAACATATCATGGTGGCAATAAAACGAGTCTTCTTTATCATTGTAAACTGGAACACGAATAATTTGATAAAGTGAGTATATATTTGAATTTGATTTATATATATTTATGTATGAAGAGCCTAAAATATAATTCCGTTTCATAAATGACGCTTATTGACAGAATGTTCCAGGTAAAACCCGATATTTACTTTTGGGGAAAAACCGGGACATCTGGGTTAAAGTGTATTTGCTTTGTTGCCATTGTCTTTGTGAGTCTCGATGCAAGGCCCAGCAAGAAAATTCAGTACTGACATGATCTCCGAATCAGTTAGACTACGCTATTTTTTTCTTATTTCACGAGAGAATTATTGATATATCTCGTCAATTACGTTAGAATAAGAGTAGCATCTAACTTTATTTATGTTTTATTTATGTATCGGGAAAAAGTTTTAGTGAAATTTTGATTACGTGTTTTATTGTGTCATCCTAAATATATAAAATTATATTTTAGGATCATACATGTGTATTATTGTAGAAATTAGTGTGTTCTATAATTTTTATAAGGTATTATTATATTTACCATAAACTTCTAATATACAAGCATCTCCATCCGCTCGGCCAAATACTACTAAATTATCATCTGGTTTAATTAAATCATCCTCCTTCTCTGAATCATCATCGTCTGCTGTAATGAGTGGGTCATTGCTATCTCCATTTATAACTATAAGATTACTAACTTTACTTTGTAAAGATCCATCTGAAAAGATAAATATGATAAGCATTGCAATCTATAATTTCTTTTATAAATATTTAAATCATTTGATAATAATTTTTTATTACATGCTTTGGCATTTAAAATGTTTTTGATTAATATTTTCTAACATAATAGAAATTTAAGCATGCATTTTTTATTAAAGTAGAAATATTTATATTGGATATATATATATATATATACATATTTACATATTCCCTAATAATTAAATATTCTGGAAATATATATATTTTTTAAAAACAATTTCTTGATTCTTAAAATCCTTTAATAATCTTCTCATAACCAAATATGTTTAGATTATCGTTTTAAATATTTCCAGATCTTTTTAGAATAAGAATATTTTGAAATTAATTTTGATTATTTCTGTTGTACAAAAATATACTTTAACTAAACAATTTTAGATTGTTCAAATGTTCTACAAATGCATAATACAATTTATAGAGTAAAAAATATTTTAAGAAAATAAAAGATGAGCTACATATCTTCAAAATGCTTGAAATATGGTATTGTTTTTCAGAGTAAAATGATTTGTAAATACATTTTCAAAATATTTTGTGTTAATGAGCTTCATTTACAAATTAAGATTCCAGTATTATATGTTTGAATTCATTCAAATAACATCTGTATACCTTCATTATCATAATTTTTAAAATTAAATTCATCATCTTCATCCATTGGTTCATCATTTTGCTGCGAAGTACTTTGTTCTTCATCAAATTCTACCTCCAAATCTCTATTAATAAAAAATAAATAAAATGACTTCTTGTTTACGCAACGCATTTTAATATAATAAATGTACAATATATTTATTACTCACTGTAATTCTGAACTTGTTTGCTGTATAAGTGCAGTTAATTCCTCTTGTGTCAACTCCACCTTAAAATAACAATAGTAAAAACACGTTTGAAAGATGATACATAAATTTCATTTCAGAAAATGTGATTTTTACCTTTTCTGGGACAGCTGCGGCAACTCCTTTTTTCACCCAAGTTGCACATGCCACAACATTCATTTTGAAAGGTTATGTTTATCACAACTAATCTAAATATTAAAAAAAATATTATAAGAGTAAAATGACGACTTCAAATATTTTTTATAAACCTTTCTCATTTGGCAGCTACTCATAAATTTTTATATATTAATTTCTAATACAAAATATTAGTTACACAGAAAAATATTTATTTATAATAATAATTAAAATATGTCAACAAAAATTACTGTGAAATTATGATACATGAAATATGTTTACCTCTTTTTGAATACTATTAATTTCAAGTCTCTTCGGTTTTTTCTTAAATTTAATCAATTTTTTTCTAACAATATAGTACTGTTATTTGAATTTGCAATATCTTGCAACTTAATTAAAAACAATTTAAAATACACGTGTTCTCTCAGCTGTTTCCATCCCCATCTGGTGCCGTCATCAGTGGGTCTAGTCTGACAGAGACCGATTCGGACTCTATTCACGAGGTAAGGTGCATAGTCTGTAGATGGCAGTGTTATTATATTATGATCATTGCGAACTTGTAAATGCGCAACTGTTTTGCGCAGCTATTGATCAAAGTATAATTTTTTGTATATAATGACAAAAGAAAATGTAATAAATATCTTAATTTATTATTTATTATTTACTTATAATTAAATAAATAAATATTTTCAGAAAATAATATTTTAATTAATTTAGGAATTATATGTATTTATGTATACATCGAACTCAATTTGATTTTGATATATGTGTTTTCAAAATTATAAAACAAAGAGTTTTTTTCTATTTTTGAAACATTATATTTATTCCTCTATGCTTTTGCTTTTATATATTTATTTATGAACAATTCAGTCTTTAAAAAACAACAATCAGAGTCACTGTTTATTTATTGTGTCCTTCAACTTTTCTGTTATTATTGTTTTTATATGCTTATGAAATCGTCAGATGAAATATTTTTTAGTTCTACTTTTACATTCTTGGTGTGTTCATTTTATATAAGTAACATTACGGTCTAAGTAATTGAATTAAAGTTATTGGAAACAACTTTTCCTTGGAAAATTGAATCATTTTCTCAGGGATATGTAAATATATAATTTATTAAATATAATAACAAAAAATGATAATGGATTCTTTAGTACATATAAATTAAGACAATATATGAATGAAAGAATGCATTAATTAATATTTATAGTTTAATTATTAAATATACAATCATTTTAATTACGTTTTAAATATATGCAATAATTTTCTTAAATATAGTATAATAATTATAAAGCATATTTTATTCTTTAACAAATAATTAAATAACCTTTCGATTTTTATTATTTATATTCGATTTTATTGTTGTTTTAGACGGATGCACCAGTAAAATGAGTGACTACAAAGCATTGATTGATTTTTCTAAACCTTTTAAAAAAACTATTCTTCCGACTCCGACGAGTCGCAAAAGAATAATCACAAACACATATTCGCATTGTTCAAAATCCACCTATCAAACTTCATATAATACAGATTCTGGTACTGAATATGCAAAAAAATATATCGAAGAGGAAGAAAAGCTATTATTGGAGGTAAACAAATCGAAAATAAAGCATTCATAAGCAATATTGAAATTCATTTTATATTGCATTTTATTATATTATATCACATATATTATGTTTTATATATTCATTTTTATATTATTTTAAATAATTTCTAAAACGAAAACATATTTCTCAACAATATATATATAAATTTAACAATGTTAAATTGATTATTAAAATCATATCGAATTTATAATTGTTTATATATTGTATATGTCTACAAGTATATAAAATTATATTATACAAACTTAATTTGTCCATATATATAATTGTTATATATACAATATTTTTTGAATGAAAAATAAAAATTATCTTTGTGCGTGTGAAGTTCCAAACATTTTTCCTCAATTTTTTTTAATTGTTGCATTTTATTTAATTCAATATATTTAATAATAATATATATTTAAAATGTATATTTTGCACAATACTGGAATACATTAGACATATTTCATTATATTTTATATGATTAACTTTAATTAAACGCTTAGACAATTCGTTGAGAATAAAACGTTTGGAACTTCATACACATTTATATTCATCACATATCATATACAAAGTTCACAGATCTAGTTTTTAAGAATTATATTGACTTAGAAAAATAATTGAATTAATCTAATTTATCAAATAATTATAATTATTCAACTAATTTACAGCAAATGAAGAAAACATCAGTTACGGATAAATTTGATGACATTTCTCTGGGAACAATGCAAACTGGAGTAAGTGACGTCACGGACGTAAACCTGGACGCAATTTATCGAACGTACAATTTTGCATATCGTCCAAAACACAATCTTCCCGTAATTGCAATGAAGGACAAAATTGTGACGATGATCGAGACGAATCCCGTGGTAGTGATCGAAGGTCCAACAGGTTGCGGCAAAACTACCCAAGTTCCTCAGTTTATTCTGGACAGTTGTTTCCGAAAGCGAGTTCATTGCAACATTATCGGTAATTTCATTTTTTTTATTCATAAAAATAAAAAAAATCGCGTTGAATTATCAACAAGAAATCGTGTCTTATTCATGTATTTTTCTTTCTTGATTTACAACATTCAGTAACTCAACCCAGGAGAATCGCTGCCATTAGCATTGCTAAGCGTGTGTCGCAGGAAAGGAGTTGGCCCATGGGGACTCTGATTGGGTACAAAGTTGGAATGATTAAAAAAACCACGCAGGATACACGGCTCACTTACTGCACGACGGGCGTGCTTTTACGCCACCTTATCTCCAAAAAAAACATGCTTCATTACACGCACGTCATTCTCGACGAAGTTCACGAGCGCGACCAAGACATGGACTTCTTGTTGCTGGTCGTGCGGAAGCTTTTGCGCTCGAACTCGCGCTCGGTGAAGGTCATCCTGATGTCCGCCACCATCAACGTTGAAAAATTTGCTTCGTACTTTTCATCCCCCATCATCGACAAGATGGTCCCTGCTCCGATCCTCGATATATCGAAGAATCACGCTCACGACATCGAAAAGTTCTATCTGTGCCAGCTGGGCGCCTTGGGAGTGGTAATTTTTGCAATACACGAAGAAAAACAATGTTAAATAATTAAAAAATAATATTTAAAACTTTGTTATATTGTCCAGATTTTTTATTATATGTTTTTTAATATGTTTTAATAATATGTTTGCTTTTATTATATGTTTTCTAGATTTTTCGGCCTATTGGAAACAAACTGAACATTTTATTAGACAAATATGATAAAACTTCTAGAAATATTTAGTATGTGCTTATTTATATCTCCAAGTAAACATAACAATTTTTATAATACCGTCTAATTCATTGTTTAGTTTGTTTCCAATAGTTCGGAAATCTAGATTATATGGTGGAATGTTAAGGATTATTTTTCTTCGTGTACAAATTTTTATTTATATTATAGTTATTTATGTAAGTTATAAGTGAAGTCTAAGTTATTAACACTAAATAGTCAAACATTAAAAGTCCTTCGGTGTAAAATGTTACGGGATTTAGACCCCTCTTCTAGCTTCACAAACAAAAATAAACAAAATTCATATCAATTTCTGAACGTTGAACACTCCTTTGCGTAACGTTGCGCTTGTCTTTTCTTCTTTTTTTCTCTGCCTTCCCTTAATATTGGTCAATTCTCTCAATTCTCACTCCGGATTCCGGTGAGAAAAACTTTTTTTTATTTGTAATATGGAGATATATAATACCATATATAGTGTATGGTAATATATATCTATATTTATGCATAGTATAGAAACTTAAGTTATACACATTTTGAAGAAGTAGAAATATATGTTTAAGAATATGTGTGTGAATATCAATTTATTTCAATTTATTGTTTGCAAAATCTATTAATGATATTCTTGTTATTACCATTGCAAATTTTTGTAATTGGATTATGAGAAGTATAATTATTTTTGTAAAAGTACCTCTTCCCTCAGTAGCAAAAGTTATTATTTGCCTTGATGTTTAATCTTTAAATTAAACTATTGTTTAATTTAAAAATATAAACTTTAAATCATTTAATTCCCTTATAGATTCGAATGAGATCATTTTTAAAATCTTAGAAATATGAATATAATTATGATCTATATATAGATCTGGGAAATATATGGTCTAGAAAATATTCTAAAGAATTTCTGTTGTAGGATTCTAAGTCTTTGAAATTTTTTATAAATCTTGAAATTTTATTCATATAGTGACCAGTTCGTATATATGTATGCACTTATATAGTAATAAAATACTCTATATAAAACAAATAGCAAAATGTTATAGAGTTATTAATATAAAGTTCTAATATTTTGTTGTGTTTCTTTCAGTTGCCTACTGTTTTATGGGAAAGTCCTAAGGTAACCAAAGAAATGCTGAATTTTTGCGTAAAACTGGTCAACGTGTTTGACCAAATCGACGACGATGATCATCGGCATGTAGTATTGATCTTTTTACCGGGTATTTGGGAAATCGAAGATTTGCACAACAGTCTGGCCAACTTTTCACTGGACAATGATCCAAAGTGGGACATTGTTATTCTGCACTCAACTATCACGAACGAGGAACAACAAATGGTTTTTGAACAACCTCCGGAAGGCTATAGGCGAATTATTTTGTCTACGAATATCGCCGAGAGCAGCATTACGGTTCCCGACGTGAAATACGGTATTGTTGTTTGAGTTTGACGCAGTATTTTGATGACTTTTGGATTGCGATTAATGCGATTAATTGAATTGCAGTGATTGATTTTTGTCTGACGAAAGTTCTGGTCAACAACAACGAAAGCAATTTTCAGTGCTTGGAATTGAGGTGGGCCAGTAAAGCGAACTGCGACCAGAGAGCCGGAAGAACTGGCAGAACCACGGATGGTCGAGTTTATAGGCTTGTTCCAAAATTTTTTTACGAGGTAATATCTTACTTCTAAAACCATATCGAGGTTCATAATAATACAAAATATTTTTAGAATATTTTGACGAAGAATTTCATTTTATTCTGAAAATATTTAAATATATTTTATAATATTTTTCTTACGTAAATATCCCAATTATTGCAGATATAAAAATGTACATTTTTCCTCGAAACTTCTTTTTGTTCTTTTCTTTTTGTTTGTTATAACTAGAAACTGAATTCTGATTCAAAGTGCCTTTAAATTAATTAAAAAAAACAATAATTTTGCAATCAGAGTTTTGTTACATTTATTCAAATTCTTGAGAAATTATAAGTTCAGTCAGTCTATTTATTAAACTTAAAAAAGTTTTTAAATATTTTCGATTTCATAAATATTTGTTATTTTGAAAATATAATATGTGCAGAAATACCTCGTTGATGAAAGTTCTCCGGAAATACAGCGCGCGCCATTGGAAAACGTTATTTTAAATACTAAACTGCTAGATATGGGACCGCCGAAACAATTGCTAGCTCTGTCGCTGGATCCACCGGATTTAAGTAATCTTGAGCGAACTATTCTTTTGCTGAAAGAAACTGGAGGACTTCTCAATGATTCCAAAAAACACGATCCATTCGACGGAGAATTGACCGGTCGTGGAAG